>JAIUZE010073341.1:0-173233 GCA_022085475.1 Heliosperma pusillum | reverse complement strand
GGGGGTGAATTGAGTATTAAAAACTAGCCCCACTTTTTCGATTTATAAGATACGAAATTAATTATTTGATCTTATGAATTAAAATCAAATAATTAATTAATCAAAGTAAGCGCGAATAACGAAATAACAAAAAGTAAAGAGATAAGAGAGAGAGGCACACGATTTTTGAAGTGGTTCAGTTTCACACGTTGAAACCTACGTCCACTATTCTCGATTAATAATTTTTAGTACCTTTCTACGGATTACAAAAATTACCAACCCACTCGTATAATCAACACTATGATTATAACTCAAGGTGAGTATCGCTACATACTCTATACTATCTTACGCTAATAAGAAAGTACAATATAACTCACACAAATTCCCGTTAAAGAATTGTAAGCTTATAATGATGTACTATTATCCAATAACGTATTTCACTCAAGCGATTGATAATAATTGATGCACGATTCTTTTAAAAACAAACTCTAAAAATAATAAATATTTGCTCAAAGGTTTGCTTTAAAACGATTTTGGAAAATCAACACAAGTAAAATAAATAGCCGTGTGATGTGTGTGTATTTCGTGTATATTTACAATTTGTATGTGAATGAGTATTTATAGTAGTAGAATCATAGTAGATCTAAAACCCTAGTATAATATTTAATAAAGATACTTATCTTATCATAAAATAATATTTGCTTATCTTTTAGAAATATCTTTATCTCAAAATATTATTTGGTTTATCTCATAGAAATATATTTATCTTAATATCTCAAAATATTGTTGTAAAGATATAGTAGAATCCTAGATTAGGTAAACAAGGAAAACAACCTATGGAGGCCGAAATTCCTAGCTCACGAAACCCTAGGAGGCACGCATCCCTAGGTGGCACAAACACTAGGTTTCACGAAACCCTAGATGGCTCAAACACTAGGTGGGCTAATTAGGTTAACAAAAAATTGAGATAGAATATATTAGAAACCCTAGGTAGCATGACAACCCATAAGTTGTATTACTAACCAATAGAATCTCATAAATATATTCTCAAATAAAACTTTTGATAAATATAAAAATACTCTTTCACTTTTGAAAACATTTCAAAACATTTTATTTCCAAAATCATGCATCAATATTTTATCATCCAAAGTCATAGACTAAAACTATAACTTTGAACATAAAATCTCTCGAATGGAATAGTTACCGAATGACGACCTATACTATCTAAGCTTCACAAAGATCTTCGGTATAAGGATCATCTCTTCATCTTGATCATAAAGACCCTCCATCTTGAGTCTCGTGTTGTTTTATGTAGATCTTGATTGAAGCGATTTTCTTTAAAGTTATGCCTGGTTAGCTATAACTTTCATGTTCACTTCCAAAGTTATTCCTGAAGTTGTTATAATTTTGTCTCACAGATTTTATCAAAGTTATGCCTAACTTTGATCTTTCTTCTCATAATTGTTGCTAGCTATAATAAGACTAAAGCACACAATTACACGCATATGATATATCGAGTAAAACATATTATTACGTAAACACATGTCATTATCAAAACTATGAAATTGGTCCAACAGCAACGGAAATAAAAACGTATATAGACAAAACTCAAGGATGTTTTTTAAATTGGTTCGGTCAGTACTCCGCGACCTACATCCAATGCTATTTTATTAAACATATTAGAAGTAAACTCATACAACATAAGACCCCGAATAATAAAACGACTCCCCAACCTACTCCAGTTGCTATTTGCTTAAAGTTACTCCGCAATAAGACTTGTTCTCTAAGCTACTCCGCCTAGAAACTTCCTCAACTCATTCGAGTTGTTATTTTCTCAAGGCTACTCCGCCAAGAGACTTCCCCAACTCTTTCGAGTTGCTATTTGCTCAAGGCTACTTCGCCAAGAGACTTCCCCAACTTGTTTGAGTTGCTAATTGGTCAAGATAACTCTATCTTAAGACTTGTTCTACTCGTTTGTTACAAGAATTGTGTTTCTCAATATGAACACAAAATGAACGATTGAGAAAAAGATTAAGTACTAACACGAGATCATTGAACACAATACATTATTTGATGCAACGAACTAGCTCTTTGATAAAAGACTTAAGAAATTTGTTTTGCAAAAGATTCAAGATAGAAAAGTTATACGGTTTTTGCAAAGACAATTTACTCGATAAAACTCAAAGTCTTTTTGTTTAAATGTTTGTTGTTGCACACTTGTTCAAATGAATTTAGCATGGTATTTATAATATAATGTAGAGTATACTTTACACTAAAAATAACACACCAAAATTAAATACAAGTGTTTAAAAATAATAAATAATTGAAGCTTGAACAACAAAACAATGGTGATTACTACACAAGTAAAACCGAGACCCCTTGTGCAAGAAACGAGTTTCTTGCCCAAATAATCTAGTTTACTAGTATGCATAATCTTGTTGCTCACACATACACAAATATGAGTTTTTTCATAAAAAAAGAGCTAATTTGGTAGTGTTCATGGGAACCATAAACATTGCCAACTATAGTAAAAGTAATTAACCCATTTTTGGTAAGTGTCTTAGTGTGTAAGCTACCTCTTGTGCAAGACACTAAAAGCTTTCTTTCATTTTAAAAAGATCAAAACAGATTTTCAGAGATGTAAAATGTTGATCAAAATTTTGGAAAGCAATTTTCTAGAGTTTCAATATTTTCGAAATATTTCAGAGCCGTAAACCAGAACACTTAACTTTTACCAAGTTCAACGATTTCAATATAAAACTTTATGACTCTAAGAATGACGGGTTTCATCTCTTGATCTTCTTGTGCAACCTTGAACGATTAGTAAAGCTTCCATAGAAGTTTAAAACTTAAAATGCACACATTATATTAACAATGAGAATAATTTGTCTTAAGGCATCATCAACCAATCTAAACTAGAAATGGTCTCAACAATTCCTCGTTTGATGATGGCAAAACAAATAAAATTGAATGTGTTCTTCCCCCTCTGTTTATGGTCAAGGTTTAGAAGTCTAAACATATCACAAGTCAAAACACGATCAAGATAAGATGCTAACATGGTCAAGGTACTTTGGTCACGTCGATGCTAACCTAAGTAAAGTTTCAAATCGCTAAGCTAACATAATTACGGTGAACGCAAACCTAAGAGTTATTGGATCACACATGCACACAACTTTAACAACTTCCCCCTCTTGACATCATCAAGTGGAAGAATTAAAAGTCTAAACATAGCAATTAGAGTCATACGAAATAAATTGTTCAACGATTAACAACACAACCAAGTTTGAGCAAAATATCATAAACATAAAAGCCAAGGAGCAAAAAGGATTATTGCTTGGCATAGGCATAGGCTCGGCAAAAGATAGGTAGACATAGGTAGGTAGGGTCGATCTTTGAGGTAGGCATCGTCCTCTTCTTCATCCTCGGACACACCATTCTCAACAAGACCATCAACCATCGCAATCAATTCTTCATTTTGATTCTTCACCTAGACCAAGTCCACACGCATACCCGCAACTTTACTAGTGAGTGAGTGAAGGAGACTAAGAATCTCCTTAAGATAATTTTTAACTGAGGCAAGTTCAATAGGTGGAGCCGAACTGGATGAGAACACACTAGCCTTACCGGGCCACCTTCGATCAAGTTTGCCATTCCTAATTTGCAAGAACATATGAGACAACATACCCGCATTCATCGTATCACAAAGATTATCAACCTCAAAGCTTGTCAAATCAACAATACACCTTTTCCTCAAAGATTTGTGACAACCACATCTCATAAGCTAACACGGTGGTACTATCAATTTTACGCTTTTCAACCATCTTGGCAATTTGATCAATATGAAAGAACATTAAAGTGGGAAAATTGATTTCATAGTGTTTCAACCACATGTCCAACATCGAACACTTCCCACGGCTCCTACTACACGGT
Source organism: Heliosperma pusillum (assembly GCA_022085475.1). Classification (NCBI taxonomy): domain Eukaryota; kingdom Viridiplantae; phylum Streptophyta; class Magnoliopsida; order Caryophyllales; family Caryophyllaceae; genus Heliosperma; species Heliosperma pusillum. The sequence goes on along the minus strand of JAIUZE010073341.1, from coordinate 169,324 downwards.
ATCAAGGTTCGATAAATCAAATTAAAAAAGAACCTATGATGTATCTTTAAATCACGAGCTGAAATAGTGGTTGAGGACGTAGCATTGGGACTCAAGAATTTTGTCACGGTTAATGAAGTTATACCATCAATTTTTGGCCACCCACCCTTAGGAAACGTAGACAAACCGGTTGTGGGTACATCAAGAATTTTACCCACCTCTTCAAGGTTAAGACAAAGTGGTTTATTGTTTATCACGGCAGTAAGAGAATTTGAGGGAAAGTCAACTCTCACCGTGGTATAAAATTGCACCACCTCGGCCATATAGACTCTACCATAGTATTCAATACGGTTTTCCCACTTTTGAGCAAAGGTAGCTTCTTTAAAGAATTTAAAAGCGGGTGAAGAGTCATACCTTGTAATGTCATATTGTCTACCGGATTGAAAACTTGCCCGTATCACATGCTTGCAACAATCAAAGATCATCTTGGGAAAGCGGAGGTCTCGGAGAATCTCGAGTGCCTTGGTCTTATTCTCGTTCAAGGGTTGCTCAATAGCCATCAAAGCACCCATCGATTCATCGACTTCATCGGATTTTTCAACTTCCGCAGTTTTTCGCATATTCCCTTTGGCACGGGTTAGGATCCGTCGGGGTTTGGGTTTCGATTTTGGCTTGGGTTTGCTCACTTCATCATCATTGAACAAGTTATCATCATAAAAGATAGCATTCAAATCTTCTTTTGTGATTCCAAAATTGTCATCACTCTCAACGCCTTTGCCTTTTCCCTTCCTCCTTCGCTTTACAACCAACCTTCTTATCACTTCTTCATCACTCAACTCTCCTTTTTGTTTTTCGCTCATTGATTGTTCACACTTCTCACTATCAGTCTTTTATTTTTCTTTCTCTTATTCCTTCTCTGTTTGTTTTTCTGTTTCACTCTCTTTTTATTTTTCAAACTCCTCTTCCTCTCTCTCGGTTTCCATGTCATCTTCAACATCTTTGTTACCAACATTACCATCAAATACTTCAATGAAATAGGATTCCCATCATCATCAACTTCACCAACATCCCTTGAACCAACAACATATTTCACAAATTTGGTTGCATGTGGTTCATTTAAATTGATTTTCCGAGTAGTAGCATGAGTAGAAAACCTTCTAGACTCGGTGACTGTTTGGGACCTTTTTGCAACGGTTTTATTTCTTGTCATTGGAAAAGATTTGGGTGTTACAACTTTCGGTTTCTTGGGAGGTTTTTGGCTTTGAATGAATTGCTCCCCAAGACTCTCGGTATTTTGTACAATTGAAGGGATTTTCGGTTTGGATTAGGGCTTGTATAATGCTTGGATTTCCTGGAAGGTTTTAGGCCATCTTGTTTTTGGAGGCATGATTTTTATGGTAAAATTTAGGACACTGTTGGGAGAGGGAGTTTTGAAACGGTTTTGTGGAGTAATGTGGAGAGATGGAAGTTTTTGAATAATTTATATGTGAAAAGTGGATTCATTATTAGAAGTTTGAATTTAGGAGAAGTAAATGTCATGAACAGTGATTGAATAGTAAAACCTCTTATTTGGTTGGCTGAAAGGGAGGTGTAGCCGGCTAGGTAAGATCATGAGAGGGCTAGTCTACGGTATAAGTGGGACGGCTTACATGAGGAATGATGGAGGGTGATTTGATTGTTCACTACAAGAAAACAACATTCAGGCGACTGATATTGGCGACTAATTTCAGTCGCTAAAATGAATTTGGCGACTGATTTCAGTCGCCAAGAACCAGTCGCCAAAAAAAATTCGGGCGACTAATTTCAGTCGCCAAATTTGGCGACTGAAAAAAGAGTCGCCAAAATGGTGAAATGGCGACTGAAACCAGTCGCCAATATTGGCGACTGAAAGGTGTTGTAGTCGCCAATTTGGCGACTGAAATCAGTCGCCATCAGTCGCCAATTTGGCGACTACTACAGCCTTCAGTCGCCAAAAGGCCTTTTATTTTGCAAAAATACAGGGGATTTGGCGACTGAAAGTAGTCGCCAAATGAACATTTCAGTCGCCAAAAAACCTGTGATATTGCAAGAAAAATTCTGTTTTCATCCTGCCATTTCGTTACCATACCAAACCTGCAAGTATACTAGAAAACAACCATAATTTCACACAATTACAACAACACGATGTGAAACCAACATACTCATATAGATCAAGAAAATTGTTTCAAGTTTACAAATCTTCTTAAACGTTAACAAATCAAGTTTAAACAAGCACAAGTCACAAGTGTCTAAACTAATATCAGAAGCCAAGGGTCATATTGGGTTCGGGTTGCAGTCCACCACCTCCATTGCCTTCATCATAATCCCGCCGAAAGGGAGGCGGACCTTGGTTGCAGTTGTCGAACCTGCTTTCCCAAGCCTTGAATTTTTCTTTCATTATCCTTAATTCCTCATCCCTTTCCGCGTTTTTTCTTCTTTCTTCGTTGAGTTGGGCTTGGAGTTTTCCCACGACTCCCGGCTCGTAGGTTTGTTTTGAGCTGGACGACATTCTTCCCCTTGGAGTTTCGTAAAATACGTCCTTTGCCGACCCAATCCCGTAGACATTCCCATTCTTGAAACCCTTTACCAAGTCGAACCAAATCTCGTTATCGGACTTGTCGGGTTGCCTAACTTTCTCGGCCAAAAAGGAATCCTACAAAATATAAACATTGTTATTGTAAAAATCCAATATGGTTTGAAACTTATTGTAAAAATCCAAAAATGTTTTGAAACTTACATATAATTCCTTATCTTTTGGTTTTATCCAATATCTTCTATTGTCTTGGAGTCGGGAATGGGTGTCAAGGAAGAGCTCCGGAGCCGTGGGCGTGTTAGCTTTTTTCTTCTTACCCTTCTAAAAGAAGAAATTAAAGACTTGTATAAGAAGATTTTAATAATAAAAAAATTTAAGTTATAATTTTCAAATGGACGAAAAAGTGGAAATTATAACTTACACCCAAAACTAGGTCCAGGAAAGATCGAGATCCTGCGTGATGTGACGGCTCAGCCGCTCCATCTTTCTTTCCTCCTTTTTTATTTTTGGATGCTTGGGCCGACCTAGCCTGAAACTCCGGAGTTTCACGATATTTAAGCATATCTTCATATGCACCACCTACAAGTTAAATAAGTATTATAAAATATGATAAAATGTGTTAAATTATAACTATATACAAATAACAAAAACAATTAAATACCTCTCATATGCTCCGGCTCCTTCTTCCTCTTGACAACCTTATACATGTTGTCCCTTAACCGTCTAGTGCACGTCTCATTGTACCTTTGACGTATAATATACTCTAATCCGGCCGGCCAGTCAAATGTTTTCTACAATTTAAAAGGTAAGTATTAGTAAAATAAATTATTAATTGAAAACTATAATAATATAAGAAAATATAAACAAAAATAATATACCCTAAAATTATTGAACAATTCCTCTTTTTGTGTAGAGGTAGCCTTTGTCCAACAAGTAGGAGCAACCCCCGTCATCTTCATCTTTGTACTCTGAGTACAACCGCGTACAACCTTTTGAGACGAAAACCTGAAAAATAAATTATGGAATAGTATGCATTTATGTTAAATAATGTAATATAATTATAAAATAATAAATTAAAGACATTGGTCGTTGTCTTACTGATAAATGAATATTTGTATGATTTTAACCCCCAGTTTAGCTCGGTTTTGTATGTCATTTGTGCTTTGTTAAGCCATTTTATGAGCTAATATCGTCTTCTAGGCGAATTCCTGTGTTTTAACTTGTTTTGTAGGGAAAGTGACGTTTCTACGCCCTCTTTCTATATTCCCGAGCATTTGCCTAGAACCCGACGATTCGAAGAAGAAAGCTTGACCATGTGTAAGGCATTTCAAGAAGGTTCACTAACTTAAGAGAGAGAAGAAGCAAAGGCGGTTTCGTAGTTGTCGGAAGATCAATCAATTGGGCGGAAGAATTCATCGCTTTGCATCAAATCCAAGCAACAAACCCGATTGTAGAAGTCAAGAGGGATGTTGGAAGTTGAGTCAAGCAAAGGAAGATGAAGCATTAGTCAAGAGCTTCCAGAAGACCACTTACCCGATCGGGTAAGTGTGTACCCGATCGGGGATGTGTGCTGATCCGAGCATGACGGCTCCTTCTTCCTAAATTTGTCCTATGTATTTAATGCCCGACCTCTTCTCCACGAAACCCTAATACTATAAATAGATGCTCTAGCCTCACAACACAACACACCATCCAACACAATCTAATCTTATATCTCATACAATCTTCTTATTAGTTTTCTCTTTAGTTTTAATCTTTCTAGTTTAGATTATCTTCTACTTTTGTCTTTTGTTCTTAGTTTATTTCTGCCCATTTCATATCAAAACATTAGTTTAGTTCAATAAGAATTTCAATCTTTGTATCTACTTTGTTGGGTTCAAGAGTTGTAATTCAAGGTACGGTATTTCTATGCGAGGGATTTCTATTATTGTTATCGCTTTCATCGTTGATCATCACCTAGGTATTCCTAATTTATCCTTTGCTTATTGTTCTTTATTGTTTTCCATTTGATTGTTATTTCCTATTCATATCACTTAGATTCGTTTTTATGTTGTTATAATCGTAGTTCCATTTTTAGATTATCATATAGCGTCGTTATTATCGCCACATAGAGAGTCTAAATTATTGTTAAAATCAACTAAAAATGTCTATCTTAACTTTCATTGTTAATATCATCTTAGCCATAAACATAATCATGAGTGAGTAGTCACCTTTCTAGGGTGTAGAGTAGCCATGTTAGATTGATTAAAAGATGATAATTGGATAAAAGAAATTGTGCTTTTAAAACATTGTGTCTATGCATGTTTGGACTTTAACGATAGTTGACGATTCTTGATCACAATCATTGACTAGTATGAAATTCTTTCCAAGGTAGACATACGAGATTTGAATAGACAAAGCATGACATAGTGGATTAAGACCTAGTAAATCGCATAAAACGCCTGCTAGACCATCTGATCTATGATTGTAATGAACACACCATTCTTACGAACGCGCAATGAATTATTTGCATATCCTAAATCCAATTTCATCAACTTGTCAATCTACATGTGTGAACCTATTTTCCTAGATGCTTCTCATTATTGTTAAATCATCATTTGCTTTATTGTTTTCATTTTAGTTTGCTCTTATTTATGTTCTTTATTAGTTTAGAATTCAAAACCTCAAAACCCAGAAAATTGTTAGATAAAACTCAATTGTGAGACGATTCACAATCCATAGGAAATACCATCTCCCTGAGGATCGACCCCTACTTCTCTAATTACATTAATTTGTTATTAGCCTAGTCTGGGTAAATTATCTTTGTATTGAGCTTGCGACATGCCCGATCTAATTTTGGCGCCGCTGCCGGGGAGCACGGTTTAATTTTCCTTTTTCTTGTGATTTTTATCGCAATCAGTTTTATCTAGTCTTTAGGAACCCAAATTCCTTTAGACCTCTCTTGATTTTTCATCTTAGCTTTCCAATCTTATGCCCAGATCTTCTAGACTAGGGACCCCTATTCCTTTAGACCACGAACTAGAAAGAACTCTGCGTAGGAAATTAAAGCTATTCAACGAAATTTCAAAAGCTTCTGATATTTCAAGTTTAGATCGTATTCGTGAGAAATACTCGGATATTCTACCTAATCTTGAAGGAGAAGAAGATCCATTCTCATCTCCATTTCAAAAAATCAATCAACTTTCAACCAACATTCCATCTTCATCTTCGCAAGCAAAAATGGTTCGACTTTCCGACCATTCTAAACCCACTGCAGATACACTTCCAAAGGGTATCGCTACACCTCAAATTACAGCTCAAAACTTCGAAATCAAACCTGCCTTCATCAATATAATAGAAAGAAATCAATTTGGTGGCAATGCCACAGAAGATCCCAACCTTCATATCCAAAACTTCTGTGACTATTGCTCCACGATTAGACAAACTGGAGTATCCCAAGAACAGATTAGGAAAATGCTCTTTCCCTTCTCTTTAAGAGGAAAGGCAAAACTCTGGATCAATAGTCTTGACCGAGTTGCCTTAGGAATAGTTGACTGGGATGGTCTAGCTCTTGCTTTCTATCAAAAGTACTTCCCACCAGAACGAACCGCACTCTTATGAAGTCAAATTACTGGATTCCGTCAGAGAGGCGACGAAAGCCTTTATGAGGCATGGGAATGGTACAAAGAATTACAAAGAGAATGTCCTCATCATGGCCTTGATTCATGGTTCCTGGATCTCACATTCTACAACGGTTGTTGTGGCGAATCGCGTCGTATCCTCGAATCCGCTAACAATGGTCGTTTCGATCAAATCGATGTAGAGATAGCTAGTGCGACTATCGAGTCAATGGCAATCCACGATTCTTAGTATAGCAACTCGCGTGCTATACCGCTAAAAGCTAAGCAGGATGATTCAAGTAAAGTAGCACTCCTGGAAGCCCAACTAGCCCTTCTGCAGCAACAAGTAGGAATGTGACACCCTCAAATTTGCGGAAAGAAAAAAAAATTAATTTAAATAAATAAAAGATGAGAATACGTTTCTAATAGGTTCACTTTAGTGAAAATCGGTAAATTTTAAAACCGGAACCTACTATTAAATATATTCATCATAACAAAGGTGTCTGAAAGAAAACGGTTCATAACAAAAAGGAATTAATATTATACATAAAAATTATCCAAAACGGGAGACATATCTCCCGTATAAATACGAAATAAAAGAGTGTATAATAATATAAAATCCTAAAGAACCGAATATAGGTCCAAGGTAAATACTTCACTCGCTAGCTCGTCAATGTACCCAATGTATGCATCACAAACCTGCCAACCGCATTAAATATAAACACGGAAGCCACAGTCAGTGGGGAGTAACTCCGAGTCCTCCCAGCCACGAAATGTCAAGTTTAATAAAACATGAATAACATAAAGAGATGTATATGGAAAATACAACACTTTAACATATACGATATGATTTTCATGTTATGAATACAATTAACTAACATATAACCTATCATATGAAAGCTATCATGTGAATCTGATAATAATATATAATACGAGGTAGGGAAGCTGGTATGCTAGCTCAGAGGTTACCGTTAACATGGCCATGATAAACTCAAACCCTAATCAAACATAATATCATGTGAATCAGTTAACAACCGGTAATCCAAACTCTATCAACCTTAGCCGGCTTGCATCTCACCTTCTAAGATTCATAGAATCATACAAACATGAAAGACCAATACGTCGACAAACAGGCATAAGTTCCTAGTACCGTCAATAGTCGACTTCTGTAACTCGAGGCTATACCACAAGGTAGGAAAACATCCTAGTCCTAGACTGATCAGACCTAGCGACAACAGATATTCCATTCCCCGTCTCATGACATAACCGTACACGAGAAACTCTACTAGGCGACCCCCTAAGCAGAGATGGCTAGTACTTAAGCTGGCTCCATTCCCAAAGTGGAACTATTAGGCAGACATGCCCCGACTTGGAGATAAGCCCCCCAGGCCGTGACACAAAAGCTATCAAGCAGTGAACTATATACTCATTAAAGATAGTAAGGCCTATCAATGTCATGGTCCAAGCTACTCATTTAGAATTAGAATGGTCAAGACGCCATATACTCATAATTCTCTATGGGTACTTAGTCAACACGACAAAAATCATACAATCAAACAGTCACGGGAAAAACTTCCTATCATGTGACTAATTGCATATAAATCATATTCAAATATCATATCGCCTCATATCTACTAAGGCTAATTCATTAATTAAATACAACCTTACTTGAAGACAAATCCCCGACCCGAGTCCCGCGACGGGTCATCAGTCAAAACGGGGCTGACTAGATCTTAGTTTGACCAAACCCGTTTGGTCAAACCGGCTAGAAACAGAGTCTTTACCACATAGACTTGACATAAAATCATCATATTCATTACATGTTATTTTATTAAAACTTCTAACATGTGAATTATTAAATCTTACGTAAAACCCGCTTGACTTAAAGGATATCAAATTAAACTACGATCTCGTATTATAATTTCTAACATGTGAGAAATAATAATTTTATGAAAAACCTTTTTAATTAAATATTTTACTTATTAACATTTCCCACTTGCTAAATATTACAAAACACGATAAATTAACACTAAACTCAAAAACCGTCACAAGACTAAAAAGGTGACTCATGGGCTGTTTTGGGCCGGACCTAACACGGGCCTGGACTGGGCCCACGGGCCTGGTTTGGGCTGTTTTGGCTTTTTGATCGACTTTACTAAAAACCGTTTCATAATATTTCCCGCATGCTTAACATATTTAAAACCCGTCAAAACAACAACAAAACAATCAAGTATCGACACAAGACCCAAGGACCATACCCGGACCAAATCCAGACCTGGCTGGACCGGCCTGAACCGGCTGAACCAGGCCTGAACCGGCCGGTTTGGGCTGGTTTTCAGACCACCTTACACGGCCACTTCCACGGCCAACACCACCACAAATCCAAATAAATTCTAACATGATTTTAATTAACAACAACCATTTTAACAACCAATTTAACCATCAATCATACAAAAATCATGGTTATAAATAAATCATACCAATATGTCAAGAACACCAAACATGCTATAAATTCATAAAACATAATAATAACAACTACTTAGCATGTCACTAACTAAAACCGCAAGTAACAATAATATGAACAAAAACTAAAGGTATGTGACATTAATTCGTCGAGTAAATCGGAATCGTTACCTTAGCTAGCAAAATCAAGTAGCACCAAAATAAGAAGTAAAGAAAAACCCGTCTACTAATCTTCTCCTAATATATACGAGTCACCAAACTCGTCTTCAAAATCTTCCCCTATAAGAAATGACAAGAATAATATTGTTAGAATTAAAACTTGATTTTCCATAATTAAAGTGTTGAAAACGATTTTGTCGGAATTGAAAAGAAACCGTACTTGAAGATGGAGAGCGAACAGGAGATTCTAGAAATATAAGTTAGGACGGATTCGAATAAGAAATGAAGGTTTTGTGACGATTTTGCTCAAGAACGACGAAGAACGATGAAGAACGACGAAGAACGATGAAGAACGATTTAAGAAAGTATTAATTAGATCTTAAGTTGATTTAGTGTAAATCGAAAAGATAGTTAGTGAGTAAGTGTGGTGTGAGCCGTGTACATATAGAAGGATTATGGATTCGGGTTTTGAAATTGTTGTTACGGGATTGACTCGGGTTTTATAATTATATTAAGGTAATTAATTAGATATTATTAGGTTTAATAATAGTTTAATGAAATATCTAGATATTAATTAGATATTATGTTATTGTAATCAAAAGAAAGGAAAATATCTAGTCCTATTAGAGGGCAAAGGAGCCGTGTGGTATGGTGATAGTCGGGTCTGTTTTGTAAACGATTTGCGTAATTTTCGTTGACGGATCGATAAAATTACAAATATCTTAGATATTCGTATTAGTTTAATCGAAAGAATGAAAATATCCAAAGTGAGTGGAAAAAGATGACATGGGGCGTGTGACTCATGCCAAAGTCGGGTTTCGGGTTTGTTTCGGGATTTAAGATGACTCGGGAATAGTTAAATGATGTTCGGGGTTAAACCGTAAAACCTTCTCTTTAATTCCGAATAAATTCAAAATAATTATATTAAATTATCATAAATTCAAATAAATCTTAATAAAAATAAATAAATTTATTATTTTTCAAAATAAAATTTCGGTCTTTCAATTACGAGGTGAGTCGGGAAAGTCAACGAAAGTCAAAGTCGACTTAAAAGTCAAGAAAAGTCAAAGATGACTTAAAAGTCAAGAAAAGTTAAATGACGACTTAAAAGTCAAGAAAAGTCAATGACGACTTTAAAAAGTCAAGAAAAGTCAAAGACGACTGAAAAGTCAAGAAAAGTCAAAGATGACTTAAAACGGGATTTTCATGAAATCTCGCAGAAATTCCAAATACGAACTCGGAATTTCCAAATACGACTCGAAACAATAAATTCTATTTTAAAACTTAACTTTGCTGAAAAGTATTCGTAAAACATTTTTACTAGAAAAATTGGGTACTTTTCGGGTTGTTACAATCACCCCTCCTTTTAAAAAGTTTCGTCCTCGAAACTTAGAAGAAGTAATGTGACATATATGTAGGTCAATTCAAAACTGTTAAGAATATACTTGTAATAAAATATAGGGTCTTATCAATGGAGCGGAAGGTTCTCGTCTATAGTTAAGAACATCAACGTCCCAAATCAAAGACTTTAAAAGATACATTTTCGCATCAACCAATGAGAAAACTAGTTATCGAACGTCTCCAATAACGAGTCTCAACACTCCTTGACGGTAAAACTACTTGAAATCATTAAAATATTTCCAAAAGCTTTTAGTTCAAAAATTTCATAGTAAAGGTAATAACTCTACTATCTATGCCTAAAATTTCTAACTAAAGCTTCTAGTAATCTATCTATACGAGATGATAATCGATAGAAAGAACGGAATATTCGAAAGAATAAATCGAATAGAAAGAGGAAAGAAAGAAGGAGATTTACCTCAAGCAAAGAGCTCGGGATATTTAGCTAAAATTTTAGCTTCGGGTTCCCAAGTTTCTGATTCGACGTTTCCACAACGCCAAAGGATACGAACTAAGGATACCACTTTGTTTCTGAGTTGTTTGTTAGCCCTTTCAAGTATACGAATCGGCCTTTCTTCCAAAGCCAAATTAGGTTCCAAGTACAACACTTCTTCTTGAATAATATGACTCGGATCACTGATATACTTCTTTAATTGCGAAACATGGAACACATCATGAACTTTACTCAAGTTCGGAGGTAATTCCAAACGATAAGCAACAGGACCAACTCTCTTAAGCACACGAAACGGTCCAATATATTTAGGACTCAACTTTCCTTTCACTCCAAACCGTTTCACTCCTTTCATCGGTGACACTTTAAGGAATACTCGGTCATCAACATCAAATTCAAGTGGTCGACGACGGACATCGGCATAGGATTTTTGTCTATCTTTAGCGGCTTTCATTCGCTCACGAATGACTTGAACTTGATCAATCGTTTCAGTCACTATGTCGGGACTCAACATATGATCATCCTGGACTTGATCCCAACAAACCGGACTACGGCACTTCCTACCGTATAAAGCCTCGTAAGGTGACATCTTGATAGATGCATGATAACTGTTGTTATAAGAAATTTCCACCAAAGGCAAACACTTCTCCCAAGAAGCGTGAAAGTCTAAAGCACAAGCCCGAAGAAGATCTTCCAAAGTTTGAATAGTTCTCTCGGTCTGACCATCAGTAGCGGCATGAAAAGCTGTGCTCATCAACACTTTACTACCCATGGCTTGTTGCAAAGCCGTCCAGAATCGGGAACTGAATCTCGGATCACGATCTGAAACTATATCTTTAGGAACTCCATGGTAGCGTACTATCTCTTTCACATAGGCACCAGCTAAGACCTCTATATTCCAAGTTTCTTTGATAGGCACGAATATGGCACACTTGGTTAGACGGTCTACAATAACCCAGATGGCATCCTTTCCACTAGAAATTCTAGGTAAAGCCATCACGAAGTCCATAGAAATAGACTCCCATTTCCAAAGAGGAATTTCCAAAGGTTGTAGCAAACCTCCGGGTCTTTTGTAATGTTGCCATCTCACCTTCTGACCGTAAGACATTACTAACATACGCATATTACTTCCCTCTTCATCCTAGGCCACCAAAATTTGTGGTCCGCAAATCTTTGTAATACATTTTGTCACCACCAGGATGAAATATAATAAGGAGAAAGGTGAGCTTCATCAAGTATTCTCTTTCTCACTCGGGCATCTCGGACATACATTCTACCATGGGTTAACGAAGGTACCATCATTATCCACCACACAATCTTAGCTTGCCCAAGTATAGTTTGCTCGTATGGCGATAAAAGTAGCATCCTCCGGTAAACAAGTACGAATCTCTCGATAAAAATCAGGTTCCGCAGTCAAAGCACCAAGATAATCGAATCCTTTCCCCACAAACTGTATCTTCAGCTTCTGAAATTCAGTTGCCAGTTCATCGGGTAAAGTACCAAGAGCATTTAATGAATGACTAGTCTTTCTACTCAATGCATCTGCCACGACATTTGCCTTTCCCTCGTGGTAAATCAACTCGGCATCATAATCATTCACTAACTCTAACCATCTTCTCTGCCTCATGTTCAACTCTGTAACAACCCGAAAAGTGCCCAATTGTTCTAGTAAAAAATATTTACTAACACTTTTCAGTACAACTTAAGTTTTTAAAATAGGAATTTTTGTTCGGAGTCGTATTTTGAAATTCCGCGTTCGTATTTGGAATTTTTGAGAGATTTCATGAAAAGACCGTTTTTGGTCGTCTTTGACTTTTCTGGACTTTTAAATCGTCTTTGACTTTTTCTTGACTTTTTAAAGTTGTCATTTACTTTTCTTGACTTTTAAAGTCGTCTTAAACTTTTCTGAACTTTTAAGTCATTTTTGACTTTTCTCGACTTTTTAGTCGATTTTGACTTTCGTTGACTTTTCCCGACTCGTCTTGCGATTTTGAAGACCGAAGTTTTATTTAAAAAAATTATATTTTTGATTTATTTTTATTAAGATTTATTAGGATTTATCATAATTTAATATAATTATTTTGAATTTATTCGGAATTTAAAGAATAACTTTACGGTTTTTACTCGAACGTCATTTAACTATTCCCGACGCATCGTAATGCGCGCAACAAAATCTAAACTCGACTTTGGCATGAGTCACACGTTGATGTCATCGCTTTCCACTCACCATTAGATGTTTTATTTATTTTGATTAAAATAATCAAAATATCTAGATATTTACTTACTTTATCGATCCGTCAACGAAGATTACGCAAATCGAGCAAAAACAGACCGAATCCTCACCATATCACACGGCTACGTTAGTGCTCTAATAGATCTTGATATTTTCATTTCTTTTGATTAATATATCATAATATCTAGATAACTATTTACTTTATCGATCAATTAACGAAAATTACGCAAACCGCTCGAAATCAGACCGGAAGTCACCATTTCACACGTCTACTTTAGTCCTCTCTTAGGCCTTGATATTTTGATTACTTTTCATTACAATATCATAATATCTTGATATTTGGTGTAATTAACGTTATCGTTAATTATATTAAATCGTTTACCGTAAAATAATTATTAAACGCGAGTCAATTACGTAACAACAATTTCAAAACTCGACATCTTTATTTGGCCTATATCTACACGGCTCAACCCACTCTCCACTCACCAACAACTTTTCATTTTTACAACAACTCAAATAAAGATCAAAACATCACTTTATTTAATCGTTCTTCGTGTTCTTCGTCGTTCATCAATTGTTCTTCATCGTTCTTGAGCAAAACCTTCATAAAATCTTCGTTTCTTAATTAAATCCGTCCTAACTTATATTTCTAGACTCTCCGCTTCGCTCCTCATCTTCACGTACGGTTTTATTTCAATTCCGACAAAATCGTTTTCAACACTTTAATTATGGAAAATCATATTTTTGTTCTAATAATGTTTTCCTTGTTATTTCTTATAGGGGAAGATTTTGAAGACGAGTTTGGAGACTCGTATATTTTGGGTGAAGATTAGTAGGAGGGTTTCTTATTATATATTTCTTATTATTATTTTGGTGCTAATTATTTTGGCTAGCTAAGGTAACAATTCCGTTTTACTCGACGAATTAATGTCACATAGGTTTTATTTTATGTTCATGTTATGGTTATTTAGGATTTGAGTTAGTAATATAGCCTTTAGTTTTATTTATTTGGATTTTGGTTCATCTTTATTTTTGGTTCATGTTTTTATGATTTATGGATTTTTAGTTAGTAATATGTTAAGTAGTGGTTATTATGTTATTTTATGATTCTTGATGATTTTTAAGTTGTAGGGAATTTTTATGATGATTTATTGTTCTTGATGATTTTTAAGTTGTAGGAAATTTTTATGATGATTTATTATTCTTGAAGAATTTTAATGATTTTTACTAAGTTAGGATTTTTATGTTGTTTATGAAATTTTAACAAGTTTAGTGTTCTTGAAGAATTTTGATGATTTTTAATAAGTTATGATTTTTATGTTGTTTAGGAAATTCTAACAAGTTTGTTGTTCTTGAAGAATTTTGATGATTTTTAATAAGTTATGATTTTTAAGTTGTTTAGGAAATTTTTAATATGTTTTGTGTTCATGATGAATTTTGATGATTATTCATAATAATGATTTTTGTATGATGTTTGTTAAAATGGTTGTTTGATGATTAAAAACATGTTGGAATTAATTTGGGGTTGTTATTTGGTGGGGGCCGAAATTGGTGGCTAAGAACCGGACCAACCAGACCGGTCCAGGCCGGTTCAGACCCGGTCTGGGTTGGTCCATGGTGGGTCCGGGTTTCGGTCTTTGGGTTGTGTCGATGTTTGATTGTTTAATTGTTGTTTGACGGGTTTTTAAATATGTTAAAGCATGCGGGAATTTTTAGGAAACGGTTTTAATGAAAATTGTGAAATCAGCCCATTCTCAGCCAAAACAGCCGTGGGGCCCAAATCAGGCCCATGTGGGTCCGGCCCAACTCAGTCCGTGGGTCCCACCTTGGGACTCGTGACGGTTTTTGAGTTATCGTCATTTTTATCGTGTTTTGTAATATTTAGCAAGTGGGAAATGTTAATAAGTAAATTATTAAATTAAAAGTATTTTTCATAAAATTATTATTTCTCACATGTTAGAAATTATAAGACAAGATTGTAGTTTAATTGGATAGCCTTTAAGTCAAGCGGGGTTACGTAAGATTTATTAATTCACATGTTAGATGTTTCAATAAATAACATGTAATGAATATGTTGATTTTTATGTCTATGTCTATGTGATAAAGACTCTGTTTCTAGCCGGTTTGATCCAACGGGTTTGGACAAACTAAGATCTAGTCAGCCCCGATTTGACTGATGACCCGTCGCGGGACTCGGGTCGGGGATTTGTCTTCAAGTAAAGTTGTATTTAATTACTGAATTAGCCTTAGTAGATATGAGGCGATATGATATTTGATTATTATTGATATGCAATTAGTCACATGATAGGATATGTTTTCCCGTGACTGTTTGTTTATATGGTTGGTGTCGTGTTGACTAAGTACCCATAGAGAATTATGGATATATGGCGTCTTGACCATTCTAATTCTAAATGAGTAGCTTGGACCATGACATTGATAGGCCCGTACTGTCTTTAACGAGTATATAGTTCGCCGCTTGATAGCTTTTGTGGCTCGGCTTGGTGGGTTTATATCCAAGTCGGGGCATGGCTGCCTGATCCGTTTTGGGACTGGAGCCAGCTTAAGTACTAGCCATCCCTGCTTAGGGGGTCGCCTAGTAGAGTTTCTCATAGACGGTTATGTCATGGGACGGGGAGCGGAATAGCTGTTGTCGCTAGGTCTGATCAGTCTAGGACTAGGATGTTTTCCTACCTTGTGGTATAGCCTCGAGTTACAGAAGTCTACTATCGATGGTCCTAAGAACTTATGCCTGTTTGTAGACGTAGTGATCTTTCATGTTTGTATGATTCTATGAGTTCTAGAAGGTGAGATGCAAGCCGGCTAGGATTGATAGAGTTTGGATTAACGGTTGTTAACTGATGCACATGATTACGAGTTGATTAGGGTTTGAGTGTATCAGGGCCATGTTACTTGGTAACCGCTGAGCCAGCATACCAGCTTCCCTACCTCGAGTTATATTTTATTACCGCATTCACATGATAGCTTTCATATGCTAGGTTATATGTTAGTTAACTGTTTCATAACATGAAAAGCATATCATATATGTTAAGGTTTTGTATTTTCTATATACATTGCTTTTATGTTTTTCATGTTTCATTAAACTCGACATTTCGTGGCTGGGAGAACTCGGAGTTGCTCCCCACTGACTGTGGCTTCCGTGTTTATATTTAATGCGGTCGAACAGGTGGTGATGCATACTTTGGGTACATTGACGAGCTAGCGAGCGAAGTATTTACCTTGTACCTATATTCGGTTCTTAGATTGTATATTATTATACACTCTTTCATTTCCGTATTTAGACGGGAGATATGTCTCCCGTCTTGTATATTTCTTTTGTAGAATATTATTCCGTATTGTAATGACCCTTTTTATTTCAGACACCTTCATTATGTATTTAAATAATTTTTTTTCTTTCCGCAATTTGAGGGTGTCACAGTTGGTATCAGAGCTATTTTGCTCCCGACGCACGTTTGTGTACCCTTGCATAAATAACTTGACCTTAAGAAATAATAAACCGTGAGATAGAAGGGTAAGATGGGTAGCTTAGGATTTATGTTGTAGTCTCTTTGTTCTTGCTAAATGATAAGTACTAATCTGTGTTTTGATTTTGCAAGATGCCTCCGAGGATTGACAACACTATTTTAGCAGCTCTTACCGTAATTATCCAAAACCAGCAGAACCAGCAAAACCAGCAGGCTAATCAGATTCCTATTCCTGTTCCTGATCGTGATAGACGCGGGAGTTATACGTGGGTTGCTTCACAGCTATCGAGGAGTCAAGCCAAAACCTATGATGGCGAAGTTGATCCCGTTAAACTTTCTGTGTGGTTACGGGAAATGGAGAAGAGTTTTTCCCTTTATGATGTCCTTGAAGAGGACAAAGTCCGTCTTGCTTCTCACTTCTTAGAGAAGGAAGCGGATCAGTGGTGGACTCTTTCAGGGCCTACTGCGAAGTTGGAGCCTAATTTCGGGTGGACTCGTTTCCGTGAGCTCTTGGAAGCGAGGTTTTATCCCGATGAGTTGAGACAACAAAAGTTGAAGGAGTTCATGGATTTTAAACAAGGACTTCTTTCTGTTCAGGAGTTTACTACCCGGTTCAATGAGTTGGCTCATTATGCCACTCGACTTATTAGGGTAGAGGAAGACAAAGCTTTCTTTTATCTGGGAAAGCTCTCTCCCCAGATAAAGGGGAAGATCAGTAGAGGTTCTACTTCCTTTGTCTCGATCTATAATGATGCCATCTGGGCGGAGAGTTCTATCCGGGAGATTGCCGAGGAAGCTCGTGCTTCTTATATTGCTCCTAATGCCTTTGGCAAGAGACCTTTATATCCTTCTTCCCGGCCTTCCTTTTCTCCCTCTTTTCCAAACAAGAGGAGAAACTTTCAGGGTGGACAAGCTAATCAGAGAAACCGTCCCTTTATTCCGAGCAACAACAACGCTCTTAAAGATCGTATGTGCTTTCGGTGCAAGAGGCCTATTCATCCGGGTGTTGGTTGCTTCAACAAGCCCCTAGTATGTTTTAATTGTCAAAAACCGGGGCACAGGTTTAATGAATGTCCCGAGAGGAAGAAGACGGTTTCTACACCGGTTATTTCTGGGCGCCCTAAGGGTCGTATCTTTATTATGAGCCGTGCTGAGGCGGATGCCCAACCCGACATTGTGACGGGTATGTTTTCGATTTATGAATTACCGTGTTTAATTCTATTTGACACGGGAGCTTCTTTATCTTTTATTTCCATGAGGTTATCCGATAAGTTACCGCTTAAAGCTTCAGTAGGAGAAACTACTCCTATATCGTTACCATCCGGAGAAATATTTTCATGTTCTTATCTTCATTCCGACATTCCAATATCCATAAATGGATCTATTTTCCCGGCGAATCTTTTACGTTTTCCTCTTGAAGAGTTCGATATTATTTTGGGCATGGATTGGTTATCTACTTATCATGCTCGATTCGAGTGCCGTGATCAGAAAATTATTCTTAAAAGTCCTTTGGGTGCTCGTATTTCTTATCAAGGAGTTAGAAAACAAGCAAGTGTGAAGTTAATCTCGGCTATGAAAATGTTAAATGTTTTGAAGAAGGGTCATCAAGCATTTCTATGTGTAGTGACTACTTCTGATTTTTCTCTTCCTTCTTTGAAGGATGTTCCTATTGTTTGTGAATATCCAGATGTATTTCCCGATGAATTACCCGGGATTCCTCCCGAAAGAGATGTTGAATTTTCCATTGATCTAGTTCCTGGAACTGGACCAATTGCCAAAGCTCCTTATCGTATGGCTCCTTCTGAATTGAAGGAGTTGAGAATTCAACTTGATGATTTAATTGAGAAAGGCTTTATAAGGCCTAGTGCTTCTCCTTGGGGTGCTCCCGTATTATTTGTCAAGAAGAAAGACGGTTCTATGCGAATGTGCATTGATTATCGTGAATTGAACCGTGTCACAATCAAAAACAAATATCCTCTTCCTCGTATTAATGATCTTTTTGACCAGTTACGAGGTGCTTCTACTTTCTCAAAGATTGATCTTAGATCGGGTTATCATCAAATTCCCGTTCGGGAAGAAGATATTCCCAAAACTGCTTTCAGCTCGAGGTATGGTCATTTCGAATTCAATGTGATGCCATTCGGTTTGACTAACGCTCCCGCAATATTCATGGATCAGATGAATCGTACTTTCAGGGAGTACCTCGATAAATGTGTGGTGGTATTTATTGATGATATTTTGATCTTTTCGAAATCTAAGGAAGAACATGCCGATCACCTTCGAACCATTTTGGGTGTTCTTCGACGCCAAAAGTGGTATGCAAAGTTCTCCAAGTGTGAATTCTGGTTGCCCGAGGTATCTTTCCTTGGTCATGTCATTTCCAAAGACGGTGTTATGGTCGATCCAGCTAAAATTGAGGCAGTTATGGATTGGAAAAGTCCGAAAAATGTGTCCGAGATTCGGAGTTTCCTTGGTTTAGCGGGTTATTATCGTCGGTTTGTGAAAGATTTCTCCAAATTTGCAAGACCGATGACTCAATTGCTAAAGAAGGAAGCAAAGTATATCTGGACCGATGAATGTGAAATTGCCTTCTTGGAATTAAAGAAGAGATTGACTACCGCACCGGTTTTAACTTTACCAGATGATGAAGATGATTATGATGTATATTGTGATGCTTCAAAGCATGGTTTGGGATGTGTCTTGATGCAGAATAGAAAAGTCATTGCTTATGCTTCTCGACAACTCAGGGTTAATGAAGTGAATTATCCGACTCATGATCTTGAGTTAGCAGCTGTAGTACATGCCTTGAAAACTTGGAGACATTATCTTATTGGAGTTCATTGCCGAATTTACACCGATCATAAGAGCTTGAGGTGCATTTTTACTCAGAAGGAATTGAACATGAGGCAGCGAAGATGGTTGGAGTTAGTGAATGATTATGATGCTGAGTTGATTTATCACGAGGGAAAAGCAAATGTCGTGGCAGATGCTTTGAGTAGAAAGACTAGTCATTCATTAAATGCTCTTGGTACTTTACCCGATGAACTAGTAACCGAATTTCAGAAGCTTCAGATACAGTTCGTTGGGAAAGGATGTGATTATCTTGGTGCTTTGACTGCGGAACCTGATTTTTATCGAGAGATTCGTACTTGTTTACCGGAGGATGCTACTTTTATCGCCATTCGATCAAAAATTCTACTTGGGCAAGCTAAGGATTGTGTGGTGGATAATGATGGCTACCTTCGTTACCATGGTCGAATGTTTGTTCCGAGAAGTGCCGAGGTGAGGAAGAGAATACTTGATGAAGCTCACCTTTCTCCTTATTCTATTCATCCGGGTGGCGACAAAATGTATAAAGATTTGAGACCACAATTATGGTGGCCTAGGATGAAGATTGAAGTGAAGGAGTATGTTAGTCGATGTCTTACTTGTCAGAAGGTGAAGATTGATCATCAAAGACCCGGAGGTTTGCTGCAACCTTTGGAGATTCCTCTGTGGAAATGGGAGGCTATTTCTATGGACTTCGTGATGGCCTTACCTACTACTTCTAGTGGAAAGAATGGCATCTGGGTTATTGTAGACCGTCTGACCAAGTGTGCTAGATTCGTGCCTATCAAAGAAACTTGGAGTATAGATATCTTAGCCCGTGCTTATGTGGATGAGATAGGGCGTTATCATGGAGTGCCTAAAAGTATAGTTTCAGATCGTGATCCGAGATTCTGTTCCCGATTCTGGACAGCGTTGCAAGAAGCCATGGGTAGTAAATTGTTGATGAGCACAGCATTTCATGCCGCTACTGACGGTCAAACTGAGAGAACGATCCAAACCTTGGAAGATCTTCTTCGATCTTGTGCTTTAGACTTTCATACATCTTGGGAGAAGAGTTTGCCTTTGGTGGAATTTTCTTATAACAACAGTTATCATGCATCTATTAAGATGTCACCATACGAGGCTTTATACGGTAGGAAGTGTCGTAGTCCTGTTTGTTGGGATCAAGTACAAGATGATCATATGTTGAGTCCCGACATTGTTACTGAAACGATCGATCAAGTTCAAGTCATTCGTGAACGAATGAACGCCGCTCAAGATAGACAGAAATCCTATGCCGATGTTCGTCGACGACCGCTTGAATTTGATGTTGAAGACAGAGTATTCCTTAAAGTATCACCAATGAAGGGAGTGAAACGGTTTGGAGTGAAAGGGAAGTTGAGTCCTAAATATATTGGACCGTTTCGTGTGCTTAAAAGAGTTGGTCCTGTTGCTTATTGTCTGGAATTACCTCCGAACTTGAGTAAAGTTCATGATGTGTTCCATGTTTCGCAATTGAAGAAGTATATCAGTGATCCGAGTCATATTATTCAAGAAGAAGTGTTGGACTTGGAACCTAATTTGGCTTTGGAAGAAAGGCCGATTCGTAGACTTGAAAGGGCTAACAAACAACTCCGAAACAAGGTGGTGCCTTTAGTTCGTATCCTTTGGCGTTGTGGAAACGTCGAATCAGAAACTTGGGAACCCGAAGCTAAAATGTTAGCTAAATATCCCGAGCTCTTTGCTTGAGGTAAATTCCTTCTTTCTTTCCTCTTTCTATTCGATTTAACAATCGAAGATAGTTAACCTTCTATCGATAGTATTGATGCGGACGAGAACCTGCCGTTCCGAGATAAGACCACGTTATTTTATACAAATATATTGTTAACAGTTTGAAATAGGACCTACATAATGTTACGTCCTTCTTCAAGTTTCGAGGACGAAACTTTTTAAAAAGGAGGGGTGATTGTAACAACCGAAAAGTACCCAATTTTTCTAGTTAAAAATATTTACTAACACTTTTCAGTAGAACTTAAGTTTTTAAAATAGGAATTTTTGTTCCGAGTCTTATTTTGAAATTCCGCGTTCGTATTTGGAAGTTTTGAGAGATTTCATGAAAAGACCGTTTTCGGTCATCTTTGACTTTTCTTGACTTTTAAATCGTCTTTGACTTTTTCTTGACTTTTTAAAGTCGTCAATTACTTTTCTTGACTTTTAAAGTCGTCTTAAACTTTTCTGAACTTTTAAGTCATTTTTGACTTTTTCCGACTTTTTAGTCGATTTCGACTTTCGTTGACTTTTCCCGACTCGTCTCATAAGTATGAAGACCGAAATTTTTTTTAAAAAAATAATATTTTTGATTTATTTTTATTTAGATTTATTAAGATTTATCATAATTTAATATAATTATTTTGAATTTATTTGGAATTTAAAGAATAACTTTTACGGTTTTTAACCAAGCGTCATTTAACTATTCCCGACGCATCGTAATGCGCGCAACAAAATCGAAACGCGACTTTGGCATGAGTCACCCGCGCGTGTCATCGTTTTCCACTCACGATTGGATATTTTGATTGATTCGATTAAAATAATACAAATATCTTAGATATTTGTTACTTTATCGATCCGTCAACAGAAATTACGCAAATCGAGCAAAAACAGACCCGATGATCACCTTAACCACACGGCTCATCCTCTCCTCTAATAGACTTTGATATTTTCATTTCTTTTGATTAATATATCATAATATCTAGATATTATTTTACTTTATCGATCAGTTAACGAAAACTACGCAAAACGCTCGAAATCGGACCCGACAAGCCCAACATCACACGGCTCCCTTACCCACTCTTAAGCCTTGATATTTTCATTATTTTTCATTTTAATATCATAATATCTTGATATTAACTTTATCGTAAATTATATTTAATCGTTTACCGTAAAATAATTATTAAACGCGAGTCAATTACGGAACAACAATTTTAAAACTCAACACCTTTGTGTGTCTATAAACTCACGTCCAACTCCACTCCACTTTACTCACAAACACCTTTTCACTTTTCAACAAATCAAATAAAGATCAAAATATCACTTTCTTTAATCGTTCTTCGTGTTCTTCATCGTTCATCAATTGTTCTTCAGCGTTCTTGAGCAAAACCTCCATAAATCCTTCATTTCTTAATTAAATCCTTCCTAATTTATATTTCTAGGATCTCCTCTTCGCTCTCCATCTTCTAGTACGTTTTAAATTCAATTCCGTCAAGATCGTTTTCAACACTTTAATTATGAGAAATTTAGTTTAAGTTCTAATAATTGTTTTTCTTGTTATTTCTTATAGGGGAAGAGTTTGAAGACGAATTTGGGGACTCTTATATTTTGGGTGAAGACTAGTAGAAGGGTTTTCTTAATTATTACTTCTTATTATTTTGTGCTAAGTGGGTTTTGCTAGCTAAGGTAACGATTCCGTTTTACTCGACGAATTAATGTCACATAGCCTTAGTTTTGTTTTTGTAGTCTTTAGTTTTGGCTCATGTTATAGTATTTATGATTTTAGCTAGTAATATAGCCTTTAGTTTTATTTATTTGGATTTTGGTTCATCTTTAATTTTGGTTCATGTTTTTATGATTTATGGATTTTTAGTTAGTAATATGTTAGGTAGTAATTATTATGTTGTTTTATGATTTTTATGTTGTATGGAATTTTTGTGATGTTTGATGATTCTTGATGATTTTATGATTGTATGAATTTTATGATGTTTTATGATTCTTGATGATTTTTAAGTGGTAGGAAATTTTTATGATGATTTAGTGTTCTTGATGATTTTTTTAAGTTGTAGGAAATTTTATGATGATTTAGTGTTCTTGAAGAATTTTAATGATTTTTACTAAGTTATGATTTTTATGTTGTTTATGAAATTTTAACAAGTTTAGTGTTCTTTAAGAATTTTAATGATTTTTACTAAGTTATGATTTTTATGTTGTTTTATTGTTCTTGACAAATTTTGATGATTTTTAATAATAATGATTTTTGTAAGGATGGATTGTTAAAATGGTTGTTTGATGATTAAAACAAGTTGGAAATGATTTTGGTGGTGTTTGTTGGTGAACCGTGGGGAAGGGGGCTGAACCGGGTCCAAACCAGACCGGTCCAGGCCGGTTCAGACCCGGTCTGGGTTGGTCAAGGTGGGTCCGGGTTTTGGTCTTTGGGTTGTGTCGATGTTTGATTGATTGGTTGTTGTTTTGACGGGTTTTAAATACGTTAAAGCATGCGGGAATTTTTAGGAAACGGTTTTAAATGAAAGTTGTAAAAATCTGCCATTTTTCAGCCAAAACAGCCCGTGGGCCCATCCAGGCCCATATTGGGTCCGGCCCATTTCAGCCCGTGGGTCCCACCTTGGGACTCGTGTCGGTTTTGAGTTATCGTCATTTTTATCGTGTTTTGTAATATTTAGCAAGTGGGAAATATTAATAAGTAAAATATTTAATTAAAAAGGTTTTCATAAAATTATTATTTCTCACATGTTAGAAATTATAATACGAGATTAGTTTACGTTGAAATCATTTAAGTCAAGCGGGTTTGGGGTATAATATGATAATTCACATGTTAGAAGTAGTAATAAAATAACATGTAATGAATATGTTGATTTTATGTCTATGTGATAAAGACTCTGCTTCTAGCCGGTTTGATCCAACGGGTTTGGTCAAACTAAGATCTAGTCAGCCCCGATTTGACTGATGACCCGTCGCGGGACTCGGGTCGGGGGTTTGTCTTCAAGTGAGGTTGTATTTAATTATGAATTAGCCTTAGTAGATATGAGGCGATATGATATTGGATTATTATTGATCTGCAATTAGTCACATGATAGGATGTTTTTTCCGTGACTGTTTAATTATATGGTTGGTGTCGTGTTGACTAAGTGCCCATAGAGAATTATGGATATATGGCGTCTTGACCTTCTAATTTAAATGAGAGCTTGGACCAGCATGTAGGCCTTACTATCTTTAACGAGCAGACGGAGTTTGTCGCTTAATAGCGTTTGTGTCTCGGCTTGGTGGGTTTATATCCAAGTCGGGGCATGGCTGCCTGATCCGTTTTGGGACTGGAGTCAGCTTAAGTACTAGCCATCTCTGCTTAGGGGGTCGCCTAGTAGCGTTTCTCATAGACGGTTATGTCATGGGACGGGGAACGGAATAGCTGTTGTCGCTAGGTCTGATCAGTCTAGGACTAGGATGTTTTTCCTACCTTGTGGTATAGCCTCGAGTTACAGAAGTCGACTATCGGCCGTGCTAAGAACTTATGCCTGTTTCTAGAAGTATCAAGTCTTTCATGTTTGTATGATTCTATGAATCTTAGAAGGTGAGATGCAAGCCGGCAAAGGTTGATAGAGTTTGGATTACCGGTTGTTAACTGATTCACATGATTACGTGTTGATTAGGGTTTGAGTGTATCATGGCCATGTTAACGGTAACCTCTGCGCTAGCATACCAGCTTCCCTACCTCGTATTATAGATTATTATCAGATTCCCATGATAGCTTTCATATGCTAGGTTATATGTTAGTTATTTGTTTCATAACATGAAAAGCATATCGTATATGTTAAGTTTTGTATTTTTCATCTACATCTCTTTTATGTTATTCATGTTTTATAAAACTCGACATTTCGTGCCTGGGAGAACTCGGAGTTACTCCCCACTGACTGTGGCTTCCGTGTTTATATTTAATGCGGTCGAACAGGTGGTGTTGCATATTTGGGGTACATGGACGAGCTAGCGAGCGAAGTATTTACCTTGGACCTATATCGGTTCATAGTTTGTATATTATTGTACACTATTTTAATTCCGTATTTATACGGGAGATATGTCTCCCGTCTTGTATATTTCGTTTGTAGAATATTATTTCCGTTTTGTAATGACCTTTTATTTTATGACACCTTCTTTATGTTTTAGTATTATCTTTTATGTATTTAAATAATTTTTTTTCTTTCCGCAAATTTGAGGGTGTCACAGGGGGAGTTGTACCAATGTGGCTTCCATCACCCTAGTGAACAAGCTAAGTCTGATTACTCAAGAGCATCCACACCCCTACAAACTGAGATGGCTTAACAAAAGGGCTGAGGTGAGGGTTGATAGGCAATGCCTGGTCCCATTCTCTATTGGTAAGGTATACCAAGATGAAGTGTTGTGTGATGTAGTACCAATGGATGCTTGTCACCTACTACTAGGGAGGCCTTGGGAGTTTGATAGGAACACCACTCATCAGGGGAGGGATAACACCTATAGCTTCAGGCATGGGAGAAAAAGGGTAACCTTGACACCTCTACCACCCAACCAGAGGAATTATGGGAGTCCCAATGTGCCAGAGGAGGTCAATGGGGTGTTGTTTTTATCAGAGGCAGCTATGATCAAGGAGATGAAGCAAGACCAACCTGTGATCATCTTGCTATCTAAGGAAGTAACAGAAGGGGAAGGTTCCAAGTTGCCAGCAGAGGTTGAACCTTTGATCTTGAGATACAAGGAGGTCTTTCCAAGAGAGTTACCATATGGACTACCACCCCTAAGAGGGATTGAGCACCACATTGATTTGGTCCCAGGTTCTGTGCTGCCAAATAGGCCAGCCTACAGAAGTGACCCAACCGCCACCAAGGAGTTGCAGAAGCAGATTGAGGAGCTTATGAGCAAAGGGTTTGTGAGGGAGTCCCTAAGCCCTTGTGCTGTACCTGCTCTACTAGTGCCTAAGAAGGATGGCACCTGGAGGATGTGCACTGACAGCAGAGCAATCAACAACATTACAGTCAAGTATAGGTTCCCCATTCCCAGGCTAGATGACATGCTTGATGAGCTAAGTGGAGCTCAGTTCTTTTCCAAGATTGATCTAAGGCAGGGTTACCATCAGGTGAGGCTCAGAGAGGGGGATGAATGGAAGACTGCATTCAAGACAAAACATGGTCTGTATGAATGGCTTGTCATGCCATTTGGACTATCCAATGCACCAAGCACCTTTATGAGGCTTATGACAGAAGTATTGAGGCCTTGCGTGGGCAGATTTGTTGTGGTTTACTTTGATGACATCCTGGTGTATAGTAGCAGTAGAGGGGAACATCTCAGGCACCTTGAAACAATCTTTGGGATCTTGAAGGAGCAGAAGTTTTATGGGAAGCTAGAGAAGTGTACCTTCATGGTTGAGGAGGTTGCATTTCTAGGGTACATTGTGTCAGGAAGAGGTATCTCAGTTGATCAGGAGAAGGTTGCAGCCATACGAACATGGCCTACACCTAAAACCATCACTGAGGTAAGGGGGTTCCATGGGTTGGCTTCATTCTATAGGAGGTTCATCAAGAACTTCAATTCAGTTGTAGCACCCATCACTGAGTGCTTGAAGAAAGGGGAGTTCCAGTGGACTGAGGAGGCCCAACAATCCTTTGAGAGGATCAAGAGGTTGATGTCTGAGACTCCAATCCTTAAACTACCTGACTTTGATCACCTGTTTGAGGTGGAATGTGATGCTAGTGGGGTTGGCATTGGGGCAGTGTTGATACAAGGGCAAAAGCCAGTTGCTTATTTCAGTGAGAAACTGAATGGTGCCAAGCTCAATTACTCCACTTATGATAAGGAATTCTATGCCATCATCAGAGCAGTCATGCATTGGGGGCACTACTTGAAGCCAAAGCCTTTTGTTCTGCACTCAGAGCATGAGGCATTGAAATATATCAGTGGCCAACACAAGCTGAATCACAGGCATGCCAAGTGGGTGGAGTTTCTACAATCCTTTACATTCTCTAGTAAGTATAAGGAGGGGAAACAGAATGTTGTGGCAGATGCACTGTCAAGGAGGCATTCTTTGTTAGCAGTCATGGAGCAAAGGGTGTTGAGGTTTGAGTTTCTTAAGGAATTGTACAAGGAGGACCCTGACTTTGCTGAAGAATGGATCACACAAACTGAAGGAGGGAGGACTCAAGGGGGCAAGTACATGCTGCAGGAGGGATTCTTGTTCCAAGGAAACAAACTATGCATCCCAAGGGGTTCTTACAGGGATCTACTCATCAGGGAAGTACACTCAGGAGGACTAGGAGGACACTTTGGGGTTCAAAAGACACTTGATATACTGCAGGATCAATTCTACTGGCCCAGGATGATAGGGGATGTTCAGGTTGTCCTCAGGAGGTGCTCCACATGTCAACAAGCCAAGAGTTCTTTCCAGACTTGACCCTACACTCCACTACCAGTGCCAAACAAACCTTGGGAGGATGTGAGCATGGACTTTATTGTTGCACTACCTAGAACACAAAGAGGTAAGGATTCTGTAATGGTTGTTGTTGACAGGTTTAGCAAGATGGCTCACTTTGTGGCTTGCAAGAAGACTGAGGATGCTGCAAGTGTTGCTGAGCTATACTTAAAGGAGATTGTGAGGCTACATGGGGTTCCTAAGTCAATAGTCTCAGACAGGGATGTTAAGTTCATGAGTTACTTCTGGAAAACACTATAGAGGTTCTTGAAGACCAGGCTTTTGTTCAGTACTTCTCACCACCCTCAGACTGATGGCCAAACTGAGGTCACAAACAAGACTCTAGGGAGGATCTTGAGGTGTCTGGTCAGCAAGTCCTTGAAGGATTGGGACTTGAAGCTAGCTCATGTTAAGTTTGCTTTCAACAGAGCACCCTCATCTGCAACAGGTCACAGCCCATTTGAGGTTGTCTATGGGATTAATCCACTTATGCCACTGGAATTAGCTAACATACCAAGGGAGGAGGTGAACTTGGATGCAAAGAGGAGGGTTGAGCAGATGGTGAAGCTTCATGAGTCAGTCAGAAAGCAAATAGAAAGGGCAAATGAGAGGTACAAGAAACAGTCCAAGGTTCCTAGGTCCAAGAAGGAGTTTGTGCCAGGGGATTTAGTGTGGCTCCACTTAAGGAAGGAGAGGTTCCCAGCTAGGAGGAAGAACAAACTCATGCCTAGAGCTGATGGTCCATTTGAAATCATAGAGAGTGTTGGTCCTAATGCATATAAGGTTGATCTACCAGGAGACTATGGGGTTCATGGTACTTTCAATATAGGGGATCTCAGTCCATACTATGGGGATTCTAAGGATGAGGAGGCTACAGGCTTGAGGACAAGCCCATTTCAACCAGGGGAGGATGCAGCAGGAGCTAGGGCACAGGGCAGGACAGAATTCAACCATGGGATCAAGGGACATGCCAAGGGGGATCAAGGGGTAAGCATTGGTAACCAAGGGGAGGTCTACATGGGTATCCAAGGGTCAATCTGGGGGCAAGGGATGGGTAACAAAGGGGAGAGTTTCAAACTGATAAATGCTAACCAGGACCAGGTCACAATGAGGGTCCATGATAGCCAAGACACGAGCCAGGACATGAGCCAAGACACGAGCCAAGCTAACCAAAGACAAGCCCACCCACACCCAACCACAAAATCACAAAAACAGCCTACAACAGCCACTTGGGGGAGGCATAACTACCACCACACTTTGAACCACCAGCTACCACCAAGCCCAGCTAAAACCTTACCCACCTAGGTCCAAAAAAGTCCTAGGGAACCAGTTCCAAAACACAACACAACTACCCTAAAAATCCAAATCAAAACAGCCTACCCAAAGCATAAAGCATAAAGCAGTCTTTCCATTTCTAGCTAAAAACTGAAAGACTATCTCCAAAAGTCTTTCCTTGTCTTCCCTACTATTAGAACTACTGCAGAAGAAGGTCAAGGAGCATTGATGAGTCTCTTCCACAAGTTCCAAGCCAACACCAAGCAACAAACACAACCTGGAGCATGTCATTGTCAAAAGTCTGCATTTTGTCTGTTTTATTGTTTTTCTTTTGGCATTAGCAGTCTGTATTTCTAGCCAGTATTTTGTCATCTTTTAATAGTTAATCTTGGCCCTTAGATGATACTCTAGGGTTGTAATCATATC
Source organism: Heliosperma pusillum (assembly GCA_022085475.1). Lineage (NCBI taxonomy): Eukaryota > Viridiplantae > Streptophyta > Magnoliopsida > Caryophyllales > Caryophyllaceae > Heliosperma > Heliosperma pusillum. The sequence goes on along the minus strand of JAIUZE010073341.1, from coordinate 140,279 downwards.
AAGCATTGAGGCCTATATAAGGACCCATGCTCTTTTGTATAAGGCAGTTGTTATTGAATGAAAAAAAACTTGAGCATTGTTCTCATTTCCAAAATCTTTCCAACGTGTGCTTTGCCTTAGTTGAAAGTCAGGCCTGATAACATCCTGTGCTAGGCTGTGGTTGTTGATCTAAGTCTGTGGCAAGTTAGATATCCCTGTGCTTAGACTGTGGGGTGTTTGCTTGTTGTTTAGTTCAAGTCTGCTTACCTGTGCTTGGCTGTGGTAAGGAGTCTTAGCTAGTCCAGTTTGTTGTTTGATTCCCTGTGTTGAGCTGTGGGTGTTGAGTGACATCCATATCCAGTGCTAGATAAGAGTCAAGGGTCCAATTCCTAACACACCCCTATAATATCACTGCAACTCTAAACCATTAGGCAAAAGAAGAACGTAGGTGCCCACGGAAACTGCGGCTACCTTAGCTCCATTTCCCATGCGCAGGTCCACGTCACCCTTGGCTTGTGCTTGCGCGTCCCTCAGCCCCTGTACTTGATTACAAAGGTGGAGAACCACAACCGGTATCAAATACCCAAGAAGATGTACTAGCAAAGTTAATATCTATCATATAGAGTGATGAAATAATTTTACCTGACGTTGTCACACAACCGTCCTTCTTGTCTTTCAAGTACTTGGGGCAATTGCGTTTCCAATGCCCTTTGCCATTACAATAATAGCAATCTGCCTCCGCGTGTTTGTTGACCTTGGGCTTGGCCTTATAAAAGACTTTGCCCTTTCCCTTGCCGGATTTCTTGAAAAGAGTCTTACCCTTTCCCTTGTCCTTCCTCACCCCAAGGTTCATGTTCTTCATTTTCATGGAAAGAACATCCTTGGGTTCACTCCCACTAGCCTCCATGTCCCTCTCCGCTTGGGTGAGGAGTGCATGGAGTTCATGGAAACTATTGTCCATGCCATTCATGTTATAGTTCACCCTAAATTGGGTGAACTTAGGTGTGAGTGAATGAAGGATCTTACCCACCACCAATTGCTTCGGAATTTTGCACCCTAGACGCTCTAAGGTGTCCGCGTGCTCAACCATTTTGAGCACGTGTGGCCAACCTTTTGGCCCCTTTGAAGCTTGGTGTCAAAGAATTTCGTAGCCGCCTCATATTGAAGAATTTGAGGGGCTTGCGAAAACATTGACGTGATCCTCGTGAATATCGCATATGCATCGAGTGATATCAATTGGAGTTTGAGTTTGGGTGAGATTGACAAAATCAAGACATTCTTGACGTCATTAGCAACCTTCAAATAAAGGTCATACTCGGCCCGAACTACCGCGGACGATCTAGGCGCGGGTTCGGTGGGGGGCTCTTCGACCAAGTAGCGAAGCACGTTATCGGATAACGCGGCACTCTTGATCGTTGATTTCCATTCAACGAAGTTACTTCCGTCATCCTTAAGGACCACACTTGTTCCATGACTGATCTCAACCATGAGTCCTTACCCAAGGTTGCAACGTTTGATGATGTCGACATTATGCGAATATGATAACTACAACAAAAAGAAATATATAAATATTCATTGTTAATTTACTTGAAAAACATTTTAACAAGTTTAGCATTCATATAATGACCTCTCACTAAATTATATAAATTATTCCAAGACCCATCTTTAAATAAAAATAGTCATCGCATGCTACCTTTATCTAGAAACGGTAAGTCATTACATGACTAATTCTACCCTTAGAACTCTTGGTTGACGGATTTCTACTAAATCCATCTCCTAGTCCCAAGATAACGCTTATCTCGTTGAGTCCAATCCAATTTTAGCTTGTGATCGTATCACCCTACTTACCCGAGGTAAAAAGGGACCCACGAGAGTGGTAGCCCTAATGAACACGGGATTCATAGGTGTTATTAATTGGTAAGGCTAATCTCAATTTTTAAATATGGGAGAGATCTTGTCAATTTAGTTATTAATTCCCTATAAGTGAACTAAGTCGGTGAATTGTGAATAACGTTGAATTGACAATAACGGTAAATAAAATGCATGTGTGACGATTTTGGCATGAGCGGAAATAAAGCAAGCAACCAAGCAACAATAAAATCCTAGTATGGCCACCTAGCTAATCAAAATTAACTAGATAGTTACAAATTCGGAAACCAACTCCTTGGTCCCTTGCCTCTTCACTTGGAACACCTTCCAAAATGGCACCGTCTTGAGGGAGTCACCGGTCTTCATAAAAAATAATTACAAATATACAAATATACAAATTGCTATTATACATTTATTCTATTAAATAAAATTATTAAATTATACAAAGCGGTGATACGAGATCGCAATAAAATTACAACCAAACCGTCATTCCCTTACATTACGGGTAATAACGATTAAAAATAACTAGGCCATACTAGGTACAAAATTTGCATAAATTATTAAATAAATGACATTCATTCATTAAACCATAAATAAAATAAATTGCTGAAAAATTCTTGCCAAAATCGTCCTAAATTCATTCATGCTCATTGTAGCTCGATTTTACGGGATTCATTGATTTTTAACCATTAAAATCAATATCAACATTTAAATCTCATTTGAATTCAAACTAATTAACTAAACTGTTTTAGAACTCAAAATTAGTCACTACTAATTTTGTTGGTCATTAATTAGATCGATTTGATTTCATTTGCTAAATATTACAGTTTAATCATAACAATTATGAAATAAAACCAAAATAAAATATAAACATCATAAAATTTGAAACCAAAATTTTTTTACATTCTGGAACATGTCCATTAACTCTAAAAATAAAAACATTTTCTCAAAAAATTTAAATTAATTTTATGAACAAATAACTTATTATTTAATGGTTTTATCAAATAAAAACATTAAATATAGTAAAACAGTGAAACAAATTATGCAATTTCACCAAGCGTATCAACATAAGAATGTAAAATGTACCAAAAATTTTCAAGACCAGAAAAGGACGTTTCAATTTTATGAACATTATAATCTCATATTATCGACTTTTATCGTATAAAAATCAATGAACATGCAATACATAAGTAAAAGTCACGAAATTTTTCATACAATATGTAATGCATGCATGTGAGATCATATTAAAAATTCATGGCTAGAATCAACATGCAACTATTTTTAGTTTTCTTTTAACTCATAAAATGCATGTTAACTCGGTTTAAACGCCAAAAATCAAAATAAATATCAAATCAATCCCTAAAATCACGAAATTTGACCACAAACATTTTGAGGTCATTAGGTATACATACAATAAAAACTTTCGTCAGAATCGTATTTTAACTTAAATTTTTGATTTATTAGTTATCTTATAACTTTAATAAAAAATGTCCAAAATGAACATGCATGCTACAAGCTAGCTCTGATACCACATGAAAGTTCATAGACCTTAATTAGACTCCTCTAATTAGTTACTAAATTACTTGTTAATTTAGTATTTAATGATCTATGTAACATGCATGGAAATATAAAGACATTTATATAAGAGAAGAAATTTCCTCACATTGTAACAACCCGAAAAGTACCCAATTTTTCTAGTAAAAATATTTACTAACACTTTTCAGCAGACTTAAGTTTTTAAAATAGGAATTTGTGTTTCGAGTCGTATTTTGAAATTCCGAGTTCGTATTTGGAATTTCTGAGAGATTTCATGAAAATCCCGTTTTTAGTCATCTTTGACTTTTCTTGACTTTTAAGTCGTCTTTGACTTTTCTTGACTTTTTAAAGTCGTCATTTACTTTTCCTTGATTTAAGTCGTCATAAACTTTTTTTGACTTTTAAGTCCATCTTTTGGGGACTTTTCTCGACTTTTAAGTCGACTTTGACTTTCGTTGACTTTTTCTCCCTACTCGCCTTATAATTTTGAAGACCGAAACTTTTATTTAAAAAATCATTTTTTTGATTTATTTTTATTTAGATTTCTAGAATTTATGATAAGTTAATAAAATTATTTGAATTTATTCGGAATTTTATAAATAAGTGTTATGAATTTAACCCGCAAACGTCTTTACTATTCCCGGTTCATACTTAATCCCTAAACCCGACTTTGACATGAGTCCAATACGCCCCATGTCACTTTTTTCCACTCATATTAGATCTTTTAATTAATATGATTAAACTAATAAAAATATCTAAGATATTTGTAACTTTATCGGTCTGTCAACTTAAACTCCGCAAATCGCGTAAAAACAGACCCGATTCCTCTCCATTTCACACGTCTCTTTTTCCCCTCTTAAGCCTTGATATTTTCTTTCTTTTCATTACTCCCCAACAACTTTTCATTTTACAATCAATCAAATTAAGATCTAATTAATCGTTCTTCATCGTTCTTCATTCGTTCTTCGTCGTTCTTCATTTGTTCTTCGTCGTTCTTGAGCAAAATCATCATACAACCTTCATTTCTTAATTAAATCCGTCCTAACTTATATTTCTAGAATCTCCTCTTCGCTCTCCATCTTCAAGTACGGTTTAATTTCAAATCCGACAAAATCGTTTTCAACATTTAATTATGGAAAATCAAGTTTAAGTTCTAATAATGTTTTTCTTGTCATTTCTTATAAGGGAAGATTTTGAAGACGAGTTTGGTGACTCGTATATTTTGGGTGAAGATTAGTAGACGGGTTTTTCTTTACTTCTTATTTTGGTGCTACTTGATTTTGCTATCTAGGTAACGATTCCGAGTTACTCGACGAATATATGTTACATAGCTTTTGTTTCTTTTATTTTTGGTTCATCTTTTGGTTTTGGTTCATGTTATTATGATTTATGGAGTTTTAGTAGTAATATGATAAGTGGTATGATTTCTATGTTGTATGGAATTTTTATGTTGTTTAGTGTTCTTGATGAATTTTTATGATTGTTCATAATAATGATTTTTGTATGATGGATGGTTAAATTGGATGTTAAGAATGGATGTTGTTAATTAAAAACATGTTAGAATTAATTTGGAATTGGGGTTGTTGTTTTGGTGGTGGCCGGAAAAGGGGGGGCTGTGAACCGGACCAAACCAGCCGGTCCAGGCCGGTTCAGACCCGGTCTGGGTTGGTCCATGGTGGGTCCGGGTTTTGGTTTTTGAGTTGTGTCGATGTTTGATTGTTTGGTTGCTGTTTTGACGGGTTTTAATTATGTTAAAGCATGCGGGAATTATTAAGAAACGGTTTTAGTAAAAGTTGGAAAATCTGCCAAAACAGCCCAAATAGGCCCGTGGGCCCATTCAGGCCCAGGTTGGGTTCGGCCCAAAAATCAGCCCGTGGGTCCCACTTTGGGACTTGTGACGGTTTTTGAGTTATCGTCATTTTTATCGTGTTTTGTAATATTTAGCAAGTGGGAAATATTAATAAGTAAAATATTTAATTAAAAAGGTTTTTCATAAAATTTTTATTTCTCACATGTTAGAAATTATAAGACGAGATCGTAGTTTAATTTGATAGCCTTTAAGTCAAGCGGGGGTTTACGTAAGATTTAATTATTCACATGTTAGAAGTTTTTAATGAAATAACATGTATTGAATATGTTGATTTTATATTCAAGCCTCGAGGGCTAAGACTCTGTTTCTAGCCGGTTTGACCAAACGGGTTTGGTCAAACTAAGATCTAGTCAGCCCCCGTTTTGACTGATGACCCGTCGCGGGACTCGGGTCGGGGATTTGTCTTCAGGTAAGGTTTTATTTAATGAATGAATGAATGAGCCTTAGTAGATATGAGGCGATATGATATTTGAATATGATTTATGTGCAATTAGTCACATGATAGGAAGTTTTTCCCGTGACTGTTTTGATTATATGGTTGGTGTCGTGTTGACTAAGTACCCATAGAGAATTATGAGTATATGGCGTCTTGACCATTCTAATTCTAAATGAGTATCTTGGACCATGACATTGATAGGCCTTACCACCTTTAACGAGTATATGTTCACCACTGATAGCGTTTGTGTCACTGGCCTGGGCCTTTTGATACCAAGCCGGGGGCATGGCATCCTAAGAGTTCCGCTTTGGAAGGGAGCCAGCTTAAGTACTAGCCATCTCTGCTTAGGGGGTCGCCTAGTAGAGTTTCTCATGTACGGTTATGTAATGAGACAGGGAATGGGTTAGCTATTGTCGCTAGGTCTGATCAGTCTAGGGCTAGGATGTTTTCCTACCTTGTGGTATAGACTCGAGTTACAGATGACTATTGGCCGTCCTAGGAACTTATGCCTGTTTGTAGAAGGATTGGTCTTTCATGTTTGTATGATTCTATGAGTTCTAGAAGGTGAGATGCAGGCCGGCTAGGATTGATAGAGTTTGGATTACCGGTTGTTAACTGATTCACATGATTATGTGTTGATTAGGGTTTGAGTGTATCACGGCCATGTTTCTGAGAGGAACCTCTGAGCTAGCATACCAGCTTCCCTACCTCGAGTTATAGTTTATTATCGGTCTCACCTGATAGCTTTCACATGCTAGGTTATTTGTTAGTTATCTGTTTCATAACATGAAAAGCATATCATATATGTTTAAGTTTTGTATTTTCCATATACATTGCTTTTATGTTATTCATGTTTCATTAAACTCGACATTTCGTGGCTGGGAGAACTCGGAGTTACGCCCCACTGACTGTGGCTTCCGTGTTTATATTTAATGCGGTCGAACAGGTGGTGATGCATACATTGGGTACATTGACGAGCTAGCGAGCGAAGTTTTACCTTGGACCTATATTCGGTTCTTAGATTGTATATTATTATACACTCTTTTATTTCCGTATTTATACGGGAGATCTGTCTCCCGTCTTGTATAATTCTTATGTATAATATAAATTTTCTTTTGTAATGAACCTTTTTATTTATGACACCCTTCGTTATGTATTTAAATTATTTTTTTTCTTTCCGCAAATTTGAGGGTGTCACAAATGGAATTAATTATTAATATCGACTTTGCATTAGTTTTTCTGATTTATTAATAATCTACCGATGAAACACAAACAATTAAATCTATCTTATTCTTCAGGAATATGTTAGCTACTAAATTTAACTATAATCTCACAATAATAATTATAATGGAACATAAAAAAATGATTTTCTCAACAAAAAAACTGAACAGCTGGAATTTCGGCCAAAAAAAAAAATACTGATGAATCTTTTCAAACTTAATTGATTTTTTTTCAAAGCACCATAATAATTATATAATTATTAACAAAACATAACAAATAGTACAATAGATCATATAACGAAAAATATATTTACATAAAAAAAGTTTAATTAAAAAAATATGCAATTGAAATACATCCAAGTTCGTATTAAAAAAATCCATATGTAAGCTTCGGATTATACTTGCATAAATTTTTTCAGATTATATCACTCTAATACTTACATGAAATCCATTAAATTCGCATATAGAGGGTCTTATAGAGAATATATATTGATGCAAATTGAAGATGTGAGGAAAATTAAAGGGGGAATTTTCTTTTATTATGGCCAATACATATTTTGGGCATTTAGGATGTAAATAGAGTATGAGGGAGTCAGGTGAGAAGGACTGATGAGAGGGGCAAAATATGTGACTGAGGGGAGACGTTTAGGGTATAGGAAATTAGGAAGGGAAAAATGAAGAAGAGAAATTGATAGAGGGGGTCGGCGGATGGGAGATCAAATTTTAGGGGTTTTATCTTAAATTTATATTTTTGGGTTGATATTTTAATTGAGATTCATAAGACCTTTTGGGGTGGGTTTTGTTGTATACTAATTTTTTTTCTAATATAAAATCAAATATCAAATATTTATTGGAGGCCAAATCTATCTCCAAATTTGGGTTAATTCTTTTTAAACATAATGTAATTGAGATATTTTTCTTTTAATGTGAGTAAGATAAATGTTGGTTACTTGGACATGACAAAAATAAATTTGTCAATGTTATAAATTAATAAGTTATTAAACATATACTAAATGTTAAATAATAAAAAATAAAAAAAAATTGTTTTCGGTCTATGTTTTACTTCCTCCTTCTCAGTCATTTATTTACCTTTACTTTTCACTAATATAATTTATTAAAGTAAATAAAATTTGAATTCATTGATTTTTATTTGTACATTGAAAATTCCGTTACAAAAATATCACATTCTATTAGTTTGTTCATTTAAGACATGAAAGTTATCTTTATCATAAACTAGATTGAATGCCCGTGTGATTGCACGGGTCGACATTAATGTCATTTTCTTAAGTTTTTTTTACAACAATTAACTTATATAAATAAGTTTGTCCTTTTTGACTTTTACGAAATAACTATTAAGTACTTAATTATGAACTTGACCCTTAACTTATAATATTGATTTAAGTAAAATCTTAATTCTTTCTTACGGTAATCTTAGACTATAAACATTATAACATAATCTTTAAATAATACTCGTGCAATTTTGCACGGGCTTAAAACTAATAAATAGAAAAGTGAAAAATGACATAAACTACCAAAAAAATGATAACAAGTAAAAACAAAAAATATTAATGCAGAAGTATTTACTTGAACTAAACAAAATCTGACAAAAGCAGAAGTATTTACTTGAAAAAAAAACGAAAAATATTAATGCAAAAGTAAAAACGAAAAATATTAATTCAAATTTTCCCAAATTTCGTCTTATAATATTGTATTATTACAAACGCAATAAATCAGAGTATAGATTTAACATTTGAATAAGAGGACCAATTCACTATATTTTGACCAATTTATATTGTCACAGACTCACGAAATTGAACACTTAATGACACACAATTTATATACACATGTATCTTAGGATAACAACGACTATTATGATCCGTGCATTTTTTGCACGAGTGTAAAACTAGTAACTTAAAAAAACTTAAATATATTAGTGTCTTTGTTTTGTTTTTTTATTCTATTAAATCAGTGTTATACTATAGGACGATGAGTTGCCGAACCACCCAAATAAGTAAATCGAATTTAATAAATCGCCCAAGTCCTTATTTATTGGTTAACACTTGAGAGATGTTCATTGGGCCTATTTCAGCCCACAAAAAAGTTGGGCCCTTCCATTTTATCTTCCAGCCCAAAACAACATGTTCATAGCTTATTAATGACATGAACATTGATTTTTGTGTATGTAGTTGGGCTATGCTTTTCCATGGCTGTTTATGGCCTTAATTTACAACCTTTCTAAAGTAGAACTGGCCCAAAAGTGATCCAGATACGAATAACCGTTCTAATAAAATAATTTTTTTTTGTGATTATATATTTTAATCGAAGAAAAATAATTGATAAGGACAAAAGGAGTAGTCTTTTTATTCTTTTACTAAGTTTGGTAGTACTGAATTAGTATATACGAGTTAAATCTCACAATTATTATAGACGATCTAATACAAGAATTGTTAGAGCACTTACTTTTCCTCGCTTCAAAGTGGGAAGTGCGTCGTGCTAGATTTTTCCTCGTGCCGGCCCACTGTGCCAAGAGGAAAAATGGCACGGTTCTGGGCCTCGTGCCATTATAGTGAAATAAAATAGCGCCCAGGCACGGCACAACGCCCACAACGTGTCCTATCATACCGTACCGTCCTTGAGCGTGTTGTGTGTCCAAGTTATTCCTCTATTTAGGCACTCTCTTTTTCTTAAACATCGGCCCATGCAAGGTCCACGGCCCATGGCTTGCCGTGCCATGCCGATCTCATATCATGCCAAAATGGGTCATAGGCCGTGCTCGCGTGGCTAGTTATTGTCTCTACGTAACTGGTAAATTTGTGATGTACTCCTTATCATTTACAATCTTTAAAAAAAACAAAGGGAAAAAGTTAACCATGAACTAACTTGGTCATATCTCAATCAACTCTACTATATCTCATTGATTACTTCCTCCACTGATTTCTGCAGCTTGTGTGGCACACCTTAGTGGATTTATGATCATATTTCCAATAAAACACACTTACAAAGTTACAATCCTAAGTAATATGAACTCCCTTATGTCAATGATCCCTTTACAACAAAATCATGAGAAATTAAAACTCTCGTGTAAAACCGTTTTACAGTAAAACCGATAAATAAAGGTATTATAAGTAGTTATTTTAAAAATGTTTAAGCCTATTAACTACCAGTTGTACACTAATCCTTGTGTAAAACCGTTTTATACAAGTAATTTCCATTAAACATTATTTTCATGAAAAAACAAAGCCCTGGAATATGCTGCAGGATTATTAGTACTACTCCTTTCCTGAACAACCCCATTGCCATTATATTGTTGTTGTGATACTCCAAAAAACCGTGTTTTGGTTGTAATCGGATTATTACCGACATGACGATTATTATCCTTGACCGTAAGGGTAGTCCTTACTGAGTTATTCGCGACTTCAATAGGATCATCAAGTTTCATTGTCTTAGCCCTCACAACTCTGCCATATCCCGATTTCATCTCGTAATTAGTGGCATCAACGACGTCTGAATCAAATTTTCCGAAAAATAGCATAGTACCATCCCTAGAATGTTTTTTTGATAAAGCTGTCGACGAATAATATGACATAGGAAACCCTGATTTCCAAGCCACAGGGTTCCATATATAAGGCCTTTGGAAATGAACTTCACTTTCACTTTCAGTGAACAATGAATTCGAGTTTTTAGTCTTTCGTCTACCGGACCCTACAGGAACGCTTCTCATGGTACCGCCTGCTGTCCAGTATCGCTGACAGTCCTTACAGAAGTGTCGCGGTTGGTTGACATTGTAGTTGTTGAAATAACAGAATTTTGTAGTCATGCTATTACATCTAGGGCAAGGCAGGATTTTATCAGGCTTTTTAAGAAGTTTTTGATTATTAGTTGTTTTAGTACTACTTGTTTCATCACTTATATCTTTGTAATGAGATTCTTGAGATGAGTACTCTTTCGCAATGGAGGCGGTTTTCGTGTCTTCCGTCACTGTCGAATGGCTTCGATTCCTTAGTTCTTCTCTTGAAGTTTTCTGAACATTGGAAGAAAATGATAATCAATATGTGAACAAACCTCTTATTTTAAACGGTTTTTGTAACATGTTCCTTGTTATAAGAAGTTATATATATAAAGCAATATTTTGAAAATTAATGGTAAGAATGAGTATAGCTTTCTATTTATCGTGATTGAATCTTAGATATATTTCTTTAAACGACTTCTTAAAAACAGCGTTTTGTTTTTAAAAAAAATGTTATGTATTTTGTTTCATTTAATTATCATAAACTAGTTACTCGGGTAAATAATTAGATACAACGAGACGGCTAGGGGATATAGTGATTATCGTCTCATAATCAAGAAAATTTTGATTTTTTAGTTGAATTCATTTAAAGTTACCCTATTTCAACTTATATTTTCAAACTCAAATTTCAAACCTATACTTTTCTAATGTTATTGCATGGACAAAGCTACAATATGAAAAAAATTATATCATCCCAGCGCCGCAATGACTCCCATAATACGCAATTTGCGTAGTAAAGGGATTGAATATACACAAAATAGGCTGTTTTTAAACGAAACCAAGGGAAATGTTACCCATATGAAAATTTGATTAAATTTACGTAAACAAAGAAATACCCATTTCAAATTTAAGCAAAATAACAATTGGGTAGTTAATAAAAAAGCAAACAAGAAAATATTAATGGCAATATGAATATTAGAATTAAGCACACCTCATAATTTGCTCTGTTTTCATCATGTTTTGAGTTATCACTAGAACTAATACTTTCATAATCACAATAATTATCAAAATAATCATGATTATAAACTCTAGCAGCTTGAATATTCCTACCAAAAAGCCTAAAACAAGAATCTTTCATGTCTGACATTTTCTCAACACTCAAAAAGAATTATAACTTACTAAAAAGGTTTTTTCTTTTAATAATAAAATAAAATAATTATGTTTCAAATAAACTATTTTTAGCTTTTAATTTCTTCCTTAATAATGTGATTATTATGTTTATGAGTGAAGTTGATAATGAAAAATATAGGATTAAGAGTTGAGGGATATATGTAGGAGAATGGCAAGTCATCAAAAGTAATGGAGGATAAATAAGAGCCACAAATTAATTTGTGGGGATATTAATGAGTTTAAGTAAATCTTCCAAATACTTTATGAGTTGAGATTTTGATTGCAAACTTTGACAAAGAAAGTAGGAGAAAAGTGCTAATTGTCTCCTCTTTTTTAGTTTTTTTTTTTTTGCCCATGTCATCATTTTTTATAATCTCTAATTTTATGGTCTAATTATACTTGGCAAATTAGAGAGTTGGCCCCAAATGCTAGTTCTTATGTACAATTAGAGTTTGTTTTTTCCGGTTTAATTTCACCTTGGCTCTATTAAATTCAGATCAGTTTTAGCTTTAGTTAGTTTATTTAACTAATTTTAACTCTATTCACTTCAACTGACATTTATTTAGTTTAGTTAACTTCAGTTCACCTGCATTTAATTTAGATCAGCTCGTTTCAGCTTAAAATAACAGAGCCAGATAAAAAAAAAATATATTTTTGTGTATATAGTGGTGTACTTTTATTAAGAGATATTTTTTCGATTATACATACACTATAAAAAACAATAAAGGAAAAAAAAAGCTTGTAAATTTTTTATAGTTTTTTATTATTATATATGTTACTTGTAAAGAATATAAAACTATTTGAATAAAAATTACAAATAAATGTTTCATTACACCTAATTGCACATTAAGTAAAACGTATGGAGCTGATGTGCACGTTATGAAAATTAAGGGGTTTAATTGTACATAAGACCATATCTTTGAGTCTTTATCCATACTAGTAGTTCAAATTTAATTATGAACTGATCAAACAGTCGTTACTTAACTAGAAAATTTAAGGCTAAATTAGTAAAATGAAAATATATATGACTCGGAGTATAATATTCATTAAGAAAGAAAATAAACCAAAAAATAATTGAGATAAATCATTTTCCATCCACACATGCTAATTTTTGTATCTCACAGCAGGCAAATTAATACACTAGTATTATTATCATGGTTTTTCTTGTCTACCCTTTTACAAGTAATACTCCCTCCTATTCATATGGTATTCTTCCCTATTTTCTTTTTCGGTTATTCATGTTTTCTTCCCTATTTCCTTTTTTGGATGTGGGGTAGTGTGTTTTGTGTGGTTTAAATTCATTTGTGTGTGGGGTAGTGTGTTTTGTGTGGTCAAAATTCATTTTCTTAATCTAAGAGCCAAAATGAAAGGGGAAGAATACATTGAATAAGAGGGAGTAATAAATAATAAAGAATTATTATAACATCTTTAATTATATTTTACATTAGTATGTCATTATCTAATCCTATCTTTCCACAAACTATTATTTAACGTCGTTTTAATTTTAAAAATAATTATTCCGTTTTCATTTTTTTTGTCTAACGAACCTGAATCTTAATCATTAGACTAAGACGTTATCGATTGTTATTCGGTTTTCGTGTGAACAAGAGATTGACACTATGCAAGACTGGATCCCTTTTGCCAGCTATTCACCTAACTGATACTTGTAAATTGGATACGAGACATTTCATATTTTCAATCATCAACCTGAACCACATACGGAGTATTATTTTATTTAATTATCTGAAATCACTTTATTCATTTCTCTACTAAAAAAGAAATCTAACATCCAATATACTTCGTCCTAATTATTGGTTATGACCGTTGTATAGTGTAACGAATTAAAAAGATCATTTTAAAATACTATATCCGTCTCCGTTATTTGTTTATCTTTATTTTTAACAAAATTATTATGAAAATTGTAGAAAGATCATTTATGGTTATACTTGGTGGATGACAAGTCGACAATAGTTCTTTTGGATGATCAAATTACTTATATATTACCTGCTTAATATAGAAAGGTAAATAAATGATTGAGATACCCTAAAATGAAAATGATAAACAAATAACCAGGATGAAAGAAGTAACCGTCACCATTTTAAAAGTAATATTCTGTAATATAAAGTGATCACTTTAAATTGTAACCTAAAGCTAACGTATTTTATAATAAAGGGGTCACTTTTTAGCATAAGATTAAAATAAGTTAGTTAATTAGGTAATCAAGTTAGGCAGAAAGAGGATTAGGATTTAGGCAGAAGAAAAACGTCATTAGTTGGTTGATTATGGATAGTTGTGGGATTAATTTAGTCTGTCTTTATCGATGCTTTGAAATCTTGTGGTTTGTAGGAGTTGGAGTGTCAAAACTCCATGTGGCCTAAGAAGAAAATGCACCTTCGCTTTAATCTTAGGGTATTGCTTGCAGTGCTTCGGCTGGTCTCTATTGGGGCGGTTATATCAGTTTTAAGTGTAAAATTGATAAAATATTACGAAGTAGTTTATAATCTCTTGGACATTCTATTTTTTTGTCTCATCCATGTATTTAAACGTTTTATTGTTTCAGATGGATATTTCCATGCTAAACAAGAATTATTTGTGCTTAAAGAGGCCAAGGTTATAGACTTGAATTATGTAGTGATTAGTCGCAAAAAACAAACAAACAAATACACAAAATTTGACAATCATATTTAAATAATCTTACGATGAGCCTAATTGGTCAATTATATTGCAAAAGTTTGCTATTAATATACAAGTTTAACTTTGTGTAAGAGAATTCAAATTATTATATCAATAATCAAATGAGCGCAAGGGCAAAGATGAGCCGAGCCAAATGCATACAAAATCAATTCACTTGTTATCTTGAAAATACTAAATGTAGTCTTTATTATCATCATGTGGTAATAAAAAACCCGTCTTAAAATTAATATTGATAATATACGTTTTAAGCAAGACTTACTGATATCCTTATTCCATTTGTTTAATGTCCAGAAGTTCAATGGTAAGTTGTAACATAAGTAATGACACATTGTATTCCGTACAAGACAAATAAAAACCACCAACATTTGCGGAAACAAGAGAAACAAGACCAGAAACATATGGAAAGTAATCACAAGTTGTAAGACTAATTAACTCTTACCATATTAATGACGTCTATTATGGAGGGCGTCATTTATGTGACATAATAAGCGTGATGCAAATTAACAATGTTCACATGTAAACCATGTGCCTATGCATTGTTGGTACCAAACTTCCTTGCATGATATTGAAATACTTATATCGGTTTTAAGATGAAAACGGGTCTAACTCCATTTATATATACATTTTTCTTTTTCTCATCTATCATATACATTTTCCTTTTTTGATCTCATCTACCATATCTTATTTGTTTTAAATTGAAGAGAGGTATAATTTCTAGAGGTGACAATTAGGTCAATTAGGTCGGGTATAGGTCAGGTCAATTCGAGGCTTACATATGCTGTATATCGGATCAGATCATTTTGAATTTTAGTTGACCGGTTGTCGGGTCACTCAAGTCAGTCACTCTCGAGTTTAGGTCATTTTGGGGCGGGTCGCTCTCATATCAATGGCTAAAGCACTTTAGTTGCACTATTTATTATTTTGCAACTTTAACTATTGATTTCGGTCATATTCGAGTCACATTCGAATTTTGGGTAAGACTTCTCTGGTCGGGTCATTCATATTTGATCCATTTTTCCGAGTCGAAATTAACACATACTCTATTAAATAAGAATTTGGGCTCATAATATTCGAATATTATATTTTCACTTGTACAGAGGATTCATTTTCAGCGGCCCAAGTTAGTTTGGAATTTTTAAAGTCGTTAAATATGATCCAAAAAGATGTTGCATTCGGATCAAATGTAGGTTGTTGTAACCATTGGATATTACTGTATCGTTGGCCCATGACGAAGATGGCTTTTGGTAGTACAATTAAAAACGGGCTTATGTTATGGGCTTTGTCGGCCATTTGAGACATCCGCTGTTATTGTTACCCATTCCTTTTCTCTATCGTGGGCCTCGTGGCCCACTGGCCCATGGGTTAAGTTTATTCAAACGATAATTTATTATACAAAACGGAATAAAAGCTAAAATAAAGTAACCAGAAAATAAAAAGTACGAAGCGATTGTGTGGATGCACCCACGAGCCGTGAGTCGCGAGTCACAATTCGCGAGATGTTTATTATGAGATCGTATTAACAAAATAAATGGTTTTCAAGTCGAACTCTATTACCCTTTCTACTCTGGCTTCCCAATAACACTAATGTTTTCTCCGTATATGATTCAATAATAATAATTACAAAATTCGCTTTTCTATTAGCAATTAATTATATTTAGAAACTCTTTTAATGTTGAGAATAGTCATTTTATTTAATATGGAGTACATATATTTTCGCAGCAATGACTATGTTTATTAGTATGCTATATTTTATATGATTAATCTGGGAAGAACATCTCAACCAGAATATTAAGTTGATGGTTGTGGCTCCATCGTCGATCTTATACTCTAACACACCCCTCACACAAATACTCGTTGAATTTCAAGTGTGGATGCACTGCAGACCTCCCAATGTTGGAAGTAATTGCTTCAAAAGAAGTTTTCTAGTATCCCACATAGGAAAAATAACCCATGAATCTGTTATTTATAGGTGACTACTTTTGTGTACTACTAGACATGTAGTAGTTGAGGGACTCCACTGCCGCGCGCGCACACGCGCGCCACGCCGGGCCGGGCTCGGGTTCTGGTAAAGCACATGCGGTGCTGGCCATCGGCTCCTTAGTCTTCTATACTGACTATTGTGTAGTCTCCTAAACATATTATGCAGTTTTCTAAACACATACGTTCTGCAAGTAGTTCTCATTCCAAGTCTTTGTCCTACACCATAGACTTAGATGTCGTGTATCCCTGGGGGTTGGTTGCCAAGAGGCCATGTGTATCGAGCGGGGCAAATTTAACTTTAGGGCAGTGATCGTCATCACGCCACGACATTTACTTCCTAGTCCTGTAAGATCTTTCATGTTCATTTTTACTTTAATAGTCATACCGCCTACACCCAATGCCTAGAGTTAACAACCCGCTTTAGAAAGGAGGGGAGGTGAGTTTTAGACTTGTGACCTCTCGATCACATTGCCAGTGGACAAATTCTAGCCAAAATGTTGTGCTTAGCAAAATCAAATTTCCAGTGCTTGTGTTTGACAAATTCATTTTTTAAATGTGGTGTTTGACTCTAACACACTCCCAACCCGCAACCCTCTAGCCCGCACCGTGGGCTCGGGCTCCCCCACCTCAACCCGGCCCGGCCCATCCTAACCCACCAATTGTCCAGCTTTACTCCTATAGTCCTATACATAGCACAAAGATTCTGGTGTTTGACTCTTTGTTAGGAGGGAACAGTACGTGCAATAGAGTTGATTGAAAAATGTGGTATATTTGAAAATGATGATAAGAGTAGGTGGAATTAGTAATGAGTTAAGTTGTTGATAAGACTGAAAAAAGTTGGCATATTTCAGGAATCTTCAAAAAAAACACCCAACTACTTAACTTGGAGGGTTTTAATCTCAGCTTTTTACTTTGACTTTCTCTTTATATGTTCCTGGCATCCACCTTATTATATTTTGTCAGAATTTTGTGTCTACTTTAACCTTTCCTTAGTTGTAAATTTGTATTAATCGATCATGTCCATGTATAATTTTGGCATGGCAAGTATATGAACTTCTGTGCTACAGCCTACAGCCTTTGTATGCTTCAAAACACGTTTTTTTTTTGGTATTACATCACTTGATTGGCTGAATATGTCACGTTGCGATAGAGGTGGCAATTAGTCTAGTCAGCCAGGTTCGCTATATTACCATATCAGGTTATGACTACGTACTCTTCGGGTCTAGTTCGAGGTGGATTGCTTATGGGTCACATTATTCAGCTTAACTCTTTGCTTGGATTCTAGGTGGATCAGGTTTGTTCAGATCGATGTTTGTCGGGTTATTCAGATAGATTCATCGGATTGGATCTGATCATTGCCGAGTCTGATCATTATGGCGTCGGTCATTATTGGGGCAACTCATTCTAATATTTTTTTTAAATTAAGTCGGATTTCGCTTAGGCTTTGCCTGATTTTGGATCATCAATTAATTATTACATCGAATTGTTCTTATTAATTTACCTAATCGAGTCTTGGGTGGCGTGTCTTTGTAGAAGCAAAAGTAAAAAGTGAAAAAACAAAAAGTAGTTAAGAATTAGGATAAGTTGAATGTTATATACGACGTATAAACTAAAGTCAGTTACACTAACCATTACCAAATGGTTTTAGACCATCGTCCCCAAACAGTGGTCGCGCTAACTAGGTCGCGACCCGATTTTACTCTTAATCTCACCTTAATTATCTTGACCTACTTTTACCCTCCCAAGCAGAAGGTCACGACCTAGGTCATCAACCCAATCATTTTCCACTTCACAATCCATACTATATACTTATTTTATTGTTTTTATATTGTTCAACCAATAAAAATTGTCCACCTAGTAGGTCACTAAGATGGTCAATTTTGTTCCACCATGGTCACAAATTGACCTTTGGTCACCAATTAACAAAGAAGGTCACCAATTATGTTTGTGTAATTACATCATTAGCATGACCAAGCAAGGTCATGACCTACCAATTGATCTTGCTTGGGGATGGTCTTATAATCGAACCTTATCGAGCTTATAAAGTCAATTATTTATTCTCTTTACACATGTCACCCATACATCTTGAAAAACGATCAGATCATGGTAAGTTGGAAGTAATTAAGAGGTGAAATAGATTGGTTAATGGTGACCAGTAGGTCTCCCTTGTGACGGGTCGGACCTTGCGACGGGTTTTTCCTCTAATAAAATGGGTAGAGGGAACATGTGGGGCACCCCCCATGTGCTTCTCCTTTTCCCTTAAATGGGTCATTTGTGAGGGGAAGTGGTACCCGTCGCAAGCTTGTGACGGATACTGCCCGTCACAAACAAGAATTTGTGAATGGTGACATAGAGCTCACATCATTATCAAGAAGTAGCATATCGTTCAACTTTTTTGTATAGGAAGCAAGTAAATGCATATACTTTGATGGTGTGACTTATTCATTTTTGGGGCTTCTTTATGTGATTCCATAGACCATTTTCTTTTCATCTAAAATTCACACTTTTTAGCTTTAATTATAATAACAACATCTTCTTCATCAAGTGCCCTACAGAATAAATTATTGATGATGAAACTCACCTTTGCTTATACCATGGGACTTCTGATTCACGGAACCTTTATCTATTAACCTACATAAGTATAACTAGGCTCTTTCGGCATCATCCTTGAATCGACTTTCATTACTCGCCTTGTTCTTTATACACGATATTCTTATATTTTAAGACACTCAACTAAATTACTATAAAATATCGCGTATGTAAATGTATGGGTAGCTATTATACTGCCTCATAGTCTCATATTACGATGAAATTAACTTTTGTTTTGATAACGAGGAAACACGCAGCCGCTATTTTTGATACGTATTGAGTAAATTCCTTGAATATATATATCAGGTTAACCATCCTTTTCACGAGGTAGTCTCAAGTTACTTAACCTCCGCGAGATTGCTTAAGTCATAAATAACTAGCAATTTTTTGTACGTATCTAAACAACTGATTTTATAACTTTCTTCAGAAATAATATTTAAACGGAAATACAAACCATCATTTAATGAAAGTTATTCCGTAGAAAAAATCGAGCCATAGGAATACTTTATATGCCGTGGCAGAGCGAAGGGGGTTAGTAGGGCGCCGCCGCCCGCTAAAACAAATGAAATGTTCAAATATATTAGTTAAATTTTCGAAATTTTCCCGAGTTTTCCTTGCATTATTACTCGTTGGCCCCGTTGAAATTCCTCGGCCCGCTAACCGTAAATTCTGGCTCCGCTTGCGTTTATACATGTTAGACACTAAGTTTAGTTTTTTTTTTTTTTTAAAGTAATGGATTATAAGTACAGCTGGTAATTAAAGAGAAATGCACATCAATGAAACTTTTGTTTGCTTGTTTTTCAATATTAGGGCCACATTTTGCTAAACAACAGGATCATGAATATATTCCTAACTTCAATCCCCATCACTTTGTCATTTGGTTTGAATCATTTTTATGACATGACAACATGGTATCTTACGCAATCATGCATCCAAAAATAATACTTCCTCCATTCAACTCCACACTATACATATCTTTTTTCACGTTTGCCAACGCGCGTTTTGTATCGTAAATATAGTTCGCTACGTATTTGCAAAAATTATACGAGTTAGATATTTTTAATATACTCTTAAAGACGAATCAAACAAGATCCCACATGAATATATTTTCTCTTATGCATTAGCCGGAAATTGAAAGATTCTTCCGACTTGTGAATAGTGTCAAAAATGGAAACATGCATTGTGGAGTTGAATGGAGGGAGTACTATCACTCCAGTTTGAGTTAGGCCCTGTTCTTTTGGACTGAATTTTGCTGAACTTTTCTGAACTGAACTTATAGGAGCTGAACTGAACTTATAGGAGCTGAACTGAACTGAACTGAACTTATAGGAGCTGAACTGAACTTATAGGAGCTGAACTGAACTGAACTTATAAGAGCTGAACTGAACTGAACTTATAGGAGCTGAACTGAACTTATAGGAGCTGAACTGAACTGAACTGAACTTATAGGAGCTGAACTTTTCTGAACTTAATTTTACTTAATTGAATAGAACTTATATAATCTAAACTTTACTAAACTGAACTTTATTATAATCATTATCTTTTGGAAAGGGTTGTCATACAAAAAAAAATATACTCTAAAACATAAGGTAAGATAATAAAATTATTCCGATTTATATACATTTGTTTGTTGATACAGATTACTACGTTTACATTACGATAAAAAAATAAATTACATATTACATCGTTTTTTAACTATCTATTTCTATATCATAATCTTCCTCATCACTTTCTTCTTCATCTTCACTACCACTCGAAACAACGAATCCATTGTCTCGCCAAATGTTTTTTTACTATCTTGTTTCGTATCTTGAACATGGCATTTTTCCGCTTATAATCAAACATGTCTGAATCTACTGTTTCTTGAATATTCACGTCATGTTGTATAATAGGTATTCCAAGAGTATGCATACTTATAAAATTATGGAGTGTGAATGTAGAAACAATAATAGACATTTGATACTTTTGTGACATTTAGAGCATATTTTGTTAACATCTTCCACCTTTTTTTCAATTAACCAAATGTCATTTCAACTTTCATTCAAAAATAATGAATGTCGATAGTTGAAATACTCTACAATTTCTTCGGGCGGTCTCAATGATAATGTATGTATCCAATAATTAATGTCAAATGTTTTTATATCGGTTTTCATAAATAATATATTTCGTATAATTTTTCTAAACTTAATTTGTAAGAATTGAACTTTTCTGAACTGAACTTATAAGAGCTGAACTGAACTGAACTGAACTTATAGGAGCTGAACTGAACTTATAGGAGCTGAACTGAACTGAACTTATAGGAGCTGAACTGAACTTATAGGAGCTGAACTGAACTGAACTGAACTTATAGGAGCTGAACTGAACTTATAGGAGCTGAACTGAACTTAAAGGGGGTGAGTTTAAGTCCAAAAGAACAGGGCCTTAGTCGTGTATATTCTAGGCGTGGTTGTAATACATATATGTGACTCATTCTATTATTAGTTCTTCTTGCTTCAGACGAACCATTTTGGTCTGAAGTAATAAGACGAAATTTTGTAACCACTTTACAGTTAGATGTAACCACTATTGAAAACAAGTTGATATAAGCTCTGGTTACATTTTATCAAAAAGTGGCAACAGAATCCCGTCTTATTTTTCAGACGGAAATGGTCTGTCTGAAATAAGAATTTGCGATTATCATGTAATTAAGTATGCTATCTTTGCTATTTTTGCTCTATGAAGTTTATAATAACATACCTTCACACTGTTATATTAAAGGAACATAATGGTTTCACTTACACTTACTTATACGCATATTTGTAGTCATTTAGATTAAATGGTAAAGAGGTTTTCTAGCTTAACAAGAGATCTAGAGTTCAAGCTGCATGCATCCGAACTCATGAGGCAGAGCTTTAATGCTTTAGTGCTCCAACTTGTTTCGAATTAAGACTAAATCGGATGATATACACCCAAAAAAACTTCATATTCATCAACCCTATTAAATTCAATAGATAAAAATCTGAAATAAATGAGTGATACGCGATAAAAGAATTAACTACATACACTAGTACAAAAATGACTTTAGGCAAAGACAAAAGGCTACGGTTATGAAAAATAGCCGTAGCCTATTATAATAGGCTACGGTTGCTGGAAACGAACCATAGCCAAATATATTAAAAACAACAAATGGCTACGGTTCCCATTTAAAACCGTTGCCAAATAAATTTTATATACAATAAAGGCAACGGTTAGTTATCGACCGTAGCCATTATGAAAATGAATTATTGGCGCAACTTATGATTTTTTGCCGCTTCTTATTTTATTAATGCCACGTCTTAGCTTATTCTAAAAAGAATTACCCCTAAACAATAATATACTTACTCCCAAGTACATATCAGATCAACTCTACTCCCAAGCACCGCTTCTTATTTCTCGGAAGGTCACGATTATCGCCAACACTGATTGATTGTCGCAGCGCTGATTGTCACCAACACCACCAACCTCCTTACACTCAGGACGCCACCACCAGCACCGATTGACGCCAACACCACCAACCTCCTTACTCAAGGTATTTTTTTCTGAACAAATCAATTTTTTCATATATTTATTTAGGTTTTGCTGAATTTAATTTAGGGTTTTCAAAATTGAAGGCTTTTCTTTTGGATTGAGGGTAGGATTATTTTCGTGTGTCTTGTTTCACGACTATGCAATGTTAGAATTGGTCTTCTTCTCCAGTCACAATACTCCGCATTAGCTATGCTTTACATCACCCTTTTGCAATTACCTTTGTTTCTGGGTTTGTGTCAGTTGGAATACATCAGCCTTTAATTTGTTGTTAGTGTTATTATACCTGTGGGCAATTTAAAATAGTGGGCAATTAGGCATGTCACCTTATAATCCGGTGTATTGTGTTGATTGTTCCTGAATCGTTGAAATATGTGTAGTATGTGCATTATATTGTAACACACATTCTCATTTCAGACGGGACGACCCGTCTTATTGTTTTAGACGGGTAAGCCCTCTCACAAAAAGAGCAAGTGGGCAAGTGGGGGGATAATGGATAATCCCTCCACTTGCCCCACTTGCTCTTTTGTGAGGGGGCTTGACCCGTCTAAAGTAATAAGACGGGTCGCCTCATCTCAAGCAAGACCAAGTGATATTGTAAATGTTAAGTGGCATTATACTACCGTTCTAGGAATTTAGTTTTCTATAATCGTCGGAATTTATTTTTCTATAATCGTCGAAATCATGTTAGTTTTCTATAAACCATGTGACCGTGAATTTTAACTGATTCTACTCCCTCTACTAGTGTATAATAGAATATGGAGCAACTAGTGTACTATAGAATATACAACAATATAATAAATAA
Organism: Heliosperma pusillum; assembly: GCA_022085475.1. NCBI lineage: Eukaryota > Viridiplantae > Streptophyta > Magnoliopsida > Caryophyllales > Caryophyllaceae > Heliosperma > Heliosperma pusillum. The sequence continues at coordinate 116,861 of JAIUZE010073341.1, read as the reverse complement.
ACTAATCTACCATTTTGTCATGTTCAGCGTCTCCTCTTTTCCTAGCAGCTATAATAAATATACTAATCTAGTGTACTATTTATTTTATTTACGGTAAATGTTTTTAAAATCTCACCTTCGAAAAGTAAATGTTATTAACGGATCGGATAGAAGGGTATAATAACACGATTTTCATCCTAAGAGAGGGCCTCAAACTTTGTTAAGCACGTTGACTGAACTTGTAAGCTCGCAATTCACAAACCTAAAAGACTGACTTGAAGTAACTAATCTGTTGAGTAGCACTTGACCGAATTAATCTCGTCACCTAGTTTACTTGATCCTGGTTCTGCCGCTACTTGTTTTGGTAGCGGAGTTTTGTTAGTTTGTTGCTTGTTAGTTGATTCGTTTAGGATAATGACAATGTACTTCCTCTATCCCAATCATTTGTTAGCCTTTTTTATTCTTTGTGAGGGGTATTTTAACCAAAGGCAAACAAATAATTGGGACGGAGTGAGTAATTCTAAGTAAGTCTTATCTTCTATGTTTTCATTTTTCTTTATATATATGTGTACCTTTGTTTTGGTGAGAATGATCAATAGTAACAGCTTAGACATGTAAACATGTCAATGTGAATTTGTGACATAAACTGAAATTTTTCTTAAAGTTCTATAATACCGTGTCTCGGTATAAAAAGTACAAAACTTTTGCATCAAGAGAAGATGCACTTCTCTTTAAAGTGTATGTAGATTTGTGATAGTCATCGTAGTTGTTTTTCTCCATGCCGTGGTATATATCCTTTTGGGTTTTCATAAATTGGTCAGAATGAATACAACTTCAATGTTCAAGGAATTTTTGTTACGATTTATTTGCTGGAATGAATGGATGATTTGCTTGAGTTCGGCACTAAGCTACTCTTGTGATATGGATTAAACTTGTCTTTTCCTATGATTGCACCCTGCTGCTATAAAAGCCTGACAAAGTATCTGTTTTTTTTTCTTTGTTGGACAGAAATCATTGGATGCTTGCAATTATTTGTCCGTTAATTCATGAGGCGTATTTTTGTGATCCAAAGACAACTTCAAAGCGAGATGTCTCTTTTAAGCACTTAATACAGATGTAAGTGTTTATAATAATATATTATCTTCGTGAAAAAAGTGTGCACTTTTATTTTAAGCGGTACTAATACTTTTTTAAAATTTTCTTTTTTCGAGGCGTAGTGCATTTCGATCTTTTAGGGCTAACGCAGGTTCCACATTGAATTCTGGCTTGTCCATGAAATGGAGTAACATCGTAGTAAGTTCATGTTAATATACTATTATTGGTCTTGGCATATATTGTTGGTACTTTTGTTTGTTCGTCTTTGCGCTGATTGTACTTTGTGATGGTTGCATACGTTGTTGCTGCTGTTGTTGGTAGTCTGCTTGGTTATTATGACTGAGTTTTTTTAATTGTTCATTGATGGTTTTTTTTTTTTAATGTTTTCGGTACAGTGTCATCAACAAACTGAAAGCACAGAGTGTGGCTACTATGTGATGCGGTACATGTTGGATTTAGTGAGACGCTACCAGAACATTAAAGATAATAAGAAGGTAATTTTCGTTCTATCTAGCTACTAGACAAAATGAATTTAAATATTGAACTTTTTTTGGGGTTCTAATAAGTGCTTTATTTGATTTATTTGTAGTGGTTTGGTTCGAAAGTTGCATATACAAATGAAGAGATCAACGAGGTTCGAGACTTATGGGCTACTTATTTTATGGACAATCTTCTTTAGTAGTTATGTATTGGCACAAAAATCACTATTGGTTTAGTTTTGAAATTTTAGCGGATAATGCATGGTACAAGAATTATTGTTCTATGTTTAATTTCAAAATTGTAGCGCACAATATGTATATGAATCATTATGAACATTGTATGGGTTATTGTATTACTTATCTCAGTTATGCAGTGTTGCGGTGTACTGGCGTATTGCAATGATCTATATATAGGTAGGTAATTGCAATTGCCAGCTTTTTTTTTAAAAAAAAAAAAATACAACTTATGGCTATGGTTAATATATTCAACCGTAGCCTTAGATACACATATGGCCACGGCTATACCAACAAAGCCGTAGCCTTTTATTAACTTCAGGCTACGGTTTCGATAACCAACCGTAGCTAAAAGTCACCTTTGGCTACGGTCAATAACCGTAGCCGTAACTACTTGATCTAAGGCAACGCCGCGATTTACCACGGTCGAGGAACCGTAGCCAAAAGTATTATTTAACCGTAGCCAAAAGCTATTTCTGTACTAGTGATACATTACGGATAAATGGTGTAACCAACAAATAATTAAAGCCTCGCCCTATCGATCAAAACTAAGGGATAATATATTATCAAAATTAGTTCAAATTTCAAAATCTTAAATCATCAAGATTATAAATTGTTAAAGTATATATAGTTGACACACTTATTATAGAAAATTAACTCCCAATTATATGGGAAAATGTTCACTTAACTATTATTTCTATCATGGCTTCACAAAAATCATTCTATCATATGCAACAAATCATGCATGCATGTCAAAGTAATGTGGACCAATTGATTGGGATCCCTATGTGCTTATGTCAAAGGCATTGTATTCTTTCACTAAGCAAAGACATTGCCCTCTATATTGTGCCCTTCCTTTTTTTTCCTTTAGGCTTTAGTAGTTGAAGCTCTTTTGTCATCTAATGATGTTACCTTGTGCATGTAAAAATTTAAAATTAACTAAAATATGTAATTAATGCATGTCACTAAGATAATAAATTCTTTAAAAATTAATCATTAAATTTTGATTCTTTCTTATATCAAACTCTAACAAAAAAACCCAAGAAATCTAAATAAAGAAGATCAATCTTTGATCAAATTGACTTTATAGATTATGTTGTTTGCCATCTATGGCCTCCCTTTCAACTTTTGCTTTGTGATCAATCTTTTGCCTTCTTAGATTTCATCTTGTTTCAAGATATGGATTACAAGGTTGATCATCAAGAGCCACTTGTATGTTACTTTAATATCATCTAAATAGATTTTTATTTTGGATAATTTGTTGGTGTTATCGACTAAAAATATAGTGGCGTGAGTATGTGACAAGGGGAGTTCGGAGAGCAGTTACCTCTGTTATGTGTTCAAATTTTTATCAATCTTCAACTTTACTTTTTTACTCAGTAATTTCCCTGATAATTTTTCGCCTCTGATATAAATGCAATTATTGTTTTTTGTCATTTCTCATCATTTATACTCCGTATGTACTATGTAGTAGCTAACATATACAGACTATATTAATATGACGATCTTATCTAATAATTTGAGAACGATTCCGAACAAATGTGATTGTTATTTCAATCTATATATGCCAAAACCTAATATGTAAGAATAGAGTATTAGTCTAAGACCAAAATATTTCGTTTTCATTTCATTGAAGGAGTTGATTTGATCTTCAATTTGTCATGGTTGATGACACATTACGTTATTGAGTGCGTGTCCCCTCTAAAATCTATAATTAGATTCTTTGATTCCTCCACCTCTATAAGGAACAAAAATACTCTGACATTTTCCACCACAAGAAAGAAAAATATGAGGCAAAAAGTAAAAGATATATGAGTTGAAAGAAAAATTAGAGAGTTGGTAACAACACAAATTCTTGTTTGTGACGGGCAGTATCCGTCACAAGCTTGCGACGGGTACCACTTCCCCTCACAAATGACTCATTTAAGGGAAAAGGGGAAGCACATGGGGGGTGCCCCACATGTTCCCTCTACCCATTTTGTTAGAGGAAAAACTCGTCGCAAGGTCCGACCCGTCACAAAGGACACCTACTGTGGTAACAAAGAACACAAATTATACGACATCGTCGATACGATGGTTGTATGGTACGACGAGAGAAAAAGTGACCACTATTACGGAGTATATTATAATCAAGTTACTATCTTTTAAAAACGATCGTTTTTAACATAAAATGGTCATTATTTATCATTTTGAGTCGAAACATAAAACCATTCTAACCAATAACTATTGAAGAAAGAAATATATATCTATTATTAAATGAATTTCGTCAACAACATGATCCTACACACTTTTATATGCTTTAGATCCATTATTTATTATGGTGGGGTTAACATAATTCTTATTGGGAATCAGATGGAATAGAGTGAAGAAGTGGGAAAGTAGCAAGGAAAACAAAGGCAACACATTTATTCTCTTATTTCTCTTCTTTTAAGACTCTTTGTTCAATTGTCTTTTTTTCTTTTCTCTTCTAATTATGGAGATTCTATCCACTATTTCTAAGTCAAAAGAGATCATTTAGATGTGAAACGCACCCAAAGATAGGTTAATGACTCACTTGTAAACTAACTTAGGCTAACTAATCGACTTCAATTTAGGCCAATACTACTAGCCCTATGAGATAAGTAGATGACTTTATTTATGTTTAGCTAGTAAAGTTGATAAAGTTATGAGCTGTAATATTCATAACCTGGGTGTGAATATTATATTTACCTTGCAAATTGGAGTACTAGTAACAATTTATTTCATAAATTCTCGTTTGCCATGCAAGAATTTTGTCCATACCCGGACCAATCCAAAACAACAAGCTCCTAAGCATAAATCAATAACTCATGTAAGAATTGAGCAAAGTGTAGCGGTGTAGCCGCAACTTGGATCGTTTCATAACCGAGTTCAAATGGATGGGGCTATTTCTAATTTAAAGAAAAGATCCTCGATTTCTGGCAACCATCTTTCTTTTCTCTGTAGGTACGCCGAAACCGTCGTTGCGACTTAGAGAACTAAAAGAAAGGAGGTTCCCCTTATACACTTCAACGACCTCTATCACCCGGCTCTAAAAAAAAGTCGTCTTTCTGTTTCTGATATGTTCATTTGTAGTCTTATCTCTATTAGTCAGTTATCTAAAAGTACGGGTTTCTAATGGCCCCTTGTTTGTACTCTGGCCGGTTTTTATTATTACAGTTCGTCGTTGTAAAAAAAAACTCAAGTAAAACCGATTCAACATTAACCATCATTATTCAACATTCGAAGCGAAATATTTTTGATAGCTTGATCGAGCACGTTAAATCGAGGGTTTCTTCATGGATTGGGCTTTTTCTGTCACCAGCAGGTAGGCTAACTCTGATTTCCTCTGTCTTGTCCACCCTTTCTAATTTCTTCCTATCGGTATTCAAAATACCGGTAAGTGTGTCTAAAAAGATTAATTCTTTGTTCACACATTTTTGGTGGGCTGGAACGCGTAAATCTAATTAAGTCTATTCATTGGTGTAGTTCAAATTTCCTAAGTCTTCCCAAAAGTCGCGGTGGTTTAGGAATTAGGAACATTGGTTGCTTAAATCTTGCCCTTTTAGCTAAACAAGCTTGGAAGCTCATTAAGAATGATAATTCATCTTTTTTCTCAAGAATCTTTCGTGATAAAATTCTAAGAAACGAACCTCATATCGATATCAACTCCGTCAAGAACAACAGTAATGCATCGTGGGGATGCAAGGGACTACAGACGGGTATGGAATTTCTTCTGAGCAACACAGGCTGGAAAGTGGGATCAAACTCTGAAGCAAATATTTGGAATACCAAATGGGTCAATGGACAAATTCCTAAACCACTGATAGAACCCCCTCTCGGATTTCTAGTACCGATACGTCATATACGGGAGCTCTTTCAGCAACCAGGAAACTGGAACAAACAACTTATTGAATGTCTCTTTAACAATGAATGGCAAAGGAATATATATGCCATTCCACTATGCCATACACGGGTTAACGATGAGATTTATTGGACAAAAACTACCTCTGGTAAATATACTGTTAAAAGTGGTTATGGTGTGGCTTTACAAATCCTGCAAGATTCAATCAACACTCAAAAGGATAAGTCGCGCATTGGTAATATTGAAAGATCCTTTTGCAAAAAAAGCTTATGGAATCTTCATATGCCTCACAACTGGAAGGTTCTCTTATGGAAAATTATTACTAATGCCATGCCGATGGGCTATGAGTTCAGTCGGAGAGGGATTAATGCAGATAATCATTGTCCATTATGTAAGGATATTACTAAAATTGAAACTCTGGAACACCTATTCCGAGACTGCCACTTTGTAAATCGAATCTGGTCGTCCTCAATCTTGGGTATCCGATCATCGAGCAATGATCACCTGAAGCTGGGCATTTGGATTATTAATTGGGTCATGTATCTTTACAACCAGGAAAGTGCAAATGACCTTATTATTACTTTCGTTGCTATCCTCCGCAGTATATGGCAGATGCGAAATAACTGTATCTTCCGCGGCGTTAATCCTTCCCCTTTAGCAGTCATGCATATATATATGGATGATGCAAAGATAGCCAGCAAAGCTTTCTGTATGACAAGGAAAAAGGCCATCAATCGGAATAGTGAACAGGAGCACTCGAAGAGGAAGATTAAAGAATCCATTCCAGTCTCCTTTGTCGGAATATCAACCGGTTGTAATATTTTAAGAATTAAGGTTGATGCGAGTTGGCTCCCCGACCTGAATTCATCAATCGGATGAGTGGTCTATAATAACAATGGTACCATCACTCATAGGGCCAGCTGGTAATTCTGGTATGAAGGACCGCTACAAGCTGAAGCTACTGGAATTAGGGATATCCTTTCATGGGCTCTAAAGGAGCGTCATTACCATTTACATGTCTTAACTGACTGCTTGCAGCTTCTCTATCAGCTTTGCAGACTTGAGGAAGATCATCATGAAGTGCATGAAATCCTTGAAGACATTAGAAATTTAAGCGCCTCTTTTCACTGCTTATATTTTAGTTTTATACCGAGGAGTTTAAATATAATAGCCCATGGATTAGCTAAATGGGCTATTAAGCAATAAATCCTCTATCTTTACTGTTGCCAAAAAAAAAAAAAAAAAAAAAAAAAACATTAACAATCATTTAAAGATACATTAAGGTGTTGTAACCAAGAAAAAAAAAGAGGTAAAAAAATAAAAAAAAAGTCCAAAAGAGAGACCCCCAGCTCATGGGCATATATTCCATAAGCACCCCACATAAAATGTTTCCAGATATGGAGTGAGAACATAGGACAAACCCTCGACCAACTCCCTCCCTTATTATATAAAATCAAACACATCTCCTTACATCACTTGTATGTAACACACCTGCAACATTCACATTTCACCAATCTTTCTTTACATATATATACATATATTTATATAAATATATATGCTTGCTTCTGTTTATCCAACCTGTCATTCTTATATACAACATTAGAAATGGATCATCAAAATGTACAAAGTAGTCAAAATATGAACTTGGTTTTATCTACTGATGCAAAACCTAGGCTTAAATGGACACCAGAGCTTCATCAGCGATTCGTCGACGCTGTTAATCAACTTGGAGGCCCTGAAAGTAATGAATTTGGTTATATTTTTCTTTACCGTGTTTTTTACTTATGTTACTCAGACTCGACTGCAAGTTTGCAAGTATCAGATACGACTATTTTTTCTCTAATATGATTTTTTTTTCATAATTTTTAACAGAGGCAACACCAAAGAGTTTGATGAGAATGATGGGAATTCCAGGGCTAACTTTATATCATCTAAAGAGTCATTTACAGGTATTTGCACTGATACAAGCATTACATTAGAATGTTCCTTGGGAACAATTCGTCTGTAAGGCCGTTTTACACTAATATCGTGTAAAACAGGTCTACAAACAAAAAAAAGGTTAAAAATACCCGTTTTATGCTAATTCTTGTGTAAAGCGGCCAGAAATATGAAATATGTAAATTATTCTGCTTACTGCAGAAATTCAGACTTGGGAAAAACCAGCAATCAGAAATCTGTAAGGATGTGAAACAGGAAACTGTTGACAGTGAAGAGAATTGCAGCATCAATGAGCTTAATCTTTTTAATGAGGGAAATGAAGTAGTAAATGAAATGACTGAAGATCAAACACAAGAGTAAGATCGAGTTAGCGATTTTCTTGACTCTTGATTGCTGTTAGAAGACGGGTTACATATCGACTGACATATGATTATTTGTTGCTTGACAGAAATGCTCATATTGCTCAAGCTTTACAAATTCAGATGGAGGTTCAGAGAAAACTTCATCAACAAATTGAGGTAAAAAGAATATATGTTGTTGTCAGATGTCAACTATCTTAGCGGGTAATAAGTCATTGAGTAATAAACTTCTGTGTGAAACCGTTTCATATAAATTTATGCTGACGGGTTTTGAACACAGTTTAGTGACTATATATAAGTCTATAGATGTTACAAAATAAGAAAATATTGTTAGCAAAGTGACAGTTGTATTACAAAAATATGATAATTGATAACATTTCATGTGTTTCTGATATCAGGTACAAAGACATTTACAGTTAAGGATTGAAGCACAAGGAAAATATTTACAGAAAGTACTGAAGAAAGCACATGAAACACTGTCTGGCTATAATAATAATTGCTCATCAATTGGTGTAGAACATGCAAAAGCTGAACTTTCTCAATTAGTTTCAATGGTTAGCAGTTCATCATTTTCCGAGTTAACCGAAACAACAGATTTGTCCCTAGACAATAATAATAATAATCGAAGTCAAAAGCGGACAATAAGACGAACTGGATGCTCTGTCGAGAGCTCCTTGACCTCATCAGAAAGCTCTGAGAGACCCGATGAGGAAAGAGATACCGCGAAAAAATATAGCCAAGAAATCGGGCTAATTGGCCCGTCGGACCCGTCTTCGAGTAAGAGGGGTAGAAGCATAAGTTGTGAGGGTAATTTTGTCCAAGAAAAATATAGGAAGAAAATGAAAGAAGGTTGTATAGATGAATTGGGACCTAGGTTGGGAAAGTTTGATGTTTTGGAGACATTTGATCTTAATAATAGTCAATGTGAGTTTGACTTAGATTTGGGTTTAAAGCAGCCAATAATTGACTTGAATTTAAAGGTATAGGAAGAAAATTAAGTTCATGTATTTAAGTATTTCTCATGGGATCAACATTAGCTTTTTAGATTGGGTCTTAATATGTTGGTATAAAGATGTGTCATGTAATCTTTATCTGTAAAAAAATATTAATATATGGTTATAATGATCGTTTTAGGAGATATTGCTTATTTGTTTTCGATCTTTAAGTTAAGAGACTTCGTGTTTATATTGTCTGGTTTGAAGGAACCACCTAGTTATTCTGATGAAATAACTAGTTTATTTGTGATGAATAAAATTAATTTTTTCTTAGCTGTATAAATAGCTATGATTATATTTACAAAGAGAAAATAATGTGATAAAGTTAATTGTGTGTTTAAAAAAATGATTTTGGTTGATACAATGTGATAAAGTTATTAAATTGCTTGTGCTACTAAGAGGTCATCAATGCATCATCAATTCATCATCACTTTTACTAATGCTAATCTGCTAGTTCCCTCAACTCTTTACTCAATTACCTATGACATGTTCACATGAATCACGATTCACGGACAAATAATAAAACGGGTCAAATAAGTTAAGATAAAAAGCAAAATGATTAGAAAATGACAAATTTCGATCTCATTCATTATATAGAGAGGACATTATTATTGACACGTTTTTTATTAACCGTTAAACTGAAAATAACTTTTTAATAATATATATGTCAGTTCTTTCTTTTCTCTATTTAAAAATTTGATAAGGTTAAAACGCTAACTCATGTAACTCGTATACGAATTAAGATACAATATTACAATGAGATAATCAGTAGTGGACCTAAGGGGACTAGCAGGGGCGCTCGCACTGTGGATTACATTTTCAAAGTTTATAGTTAATATTTTTTTAGATTTTGTTGAGTTTCTCTTATGAAATATTCGCTCGCCCCCCTTAATTCAAATCCCGATTCTGCCACGAAGTAATGATAATTATCTAAAAAATAAGTAATTTCATCATTACAATGCAAGGAAATGCAACAACTAGTTACACAATTACCTAATCGAACTTCCAATGAACAAGCATCACCAACAACAATTTGGTCATGTAATAATGTTACATAAGACCAACTTTTTTACTAGTATCCATTATCCAATTAGGTAAGAGAGCTAACTAATTTAAACTTTAAAATAATTTAAGCAATTAACAACATGCAATAATAACAAAGCAATAAGCAGCATTATGACATATTGACATCCCAACATAACTACCCTCTTAGGCATAATTACTCAAAACATGCGCAAATTAAACTACTCTTACCATACATCTTTATTATCACCAAATTTCTAGCATTATCATTATTTTTTAGACCAATTAAACTTGTTATATTGACATTTTTCACCTTCATTCATAATTGATAATCCTAACAAAAGTCACAATCTTACAATATGAAGTTTCCACAAACTAAATTTTGGCTTCTTACTGCAACTATTTTTTCCTTTATTTACTTTTCTTCACCATCTAGTACTCCTACTACATTATGTGACAAAGGTTAGCATTCATATTTCTTCTCCTAATGATGTCGTTTGTTTGCGGCCATAATTGAATCCAGTTGCGTAACTAAGGGGGTTAGTAGGGGCGCTCGACCATGTTGTAGAGCAAAAATTTAGAATCGCAGTTTCTAAGTAAAATTCAAATATTTTCTTAATTCACTTTATTATATTATTAGTTCACTTCTACTATATTTTCTCGTGTCCTAGCTATAAATCCTGGTTATGCCACTGTGGCACTGGCTATGTAAATCAATTGGCCAGATTATTTTGCATGATGAATATTTCAAATATCACGAGTTTACGAGTTAAATTTGTAGTTATACCACAATGTCAGCAAAATGCAAATTCGAATATTTTCTTATTATACCTTATTCTCGCACCTAGTCATAAATCCCGGTTATGCCACTGCCTATAATTCAATTGGGCAGATAATTTTGCATAATGAATGTTTCAAATACAACACAATGTCAGCAAAAAGCGAATCTATACAGAGTTTTTACTTTTTACTAGTAACTCGACCTTCTATTTCTACATGCAGGAGTTGAAGCAAAACTTCCCTACATGACTTCAAATACTACAGAAATCGAAGGAAAATCCTTCGATTATATCATCATTGGTGGAGGAGCAAGCGGCTGCGCATTAGCTGCAACACTCTCAGAGAAATTCTCTGTTCTAGTAATAGAACGAGGCGGCTCACCTTACAACAACCCAACAATATTGGAACGTACAAAGTTCGGGTTTCCACTAATCGAAACAAACAAGTACACTTCCGTGGCTCAAGAGTTTGTGTCATTAGACGGAGTTGTGAACTATAGGGGAAGAGTACTAGGAGGATCAACCTCTATAAACAGCGGGTTTTACAGTAGGGCAAGTTGTGAATTTATTAGGAAAATGGGCTGGGATGAAAATATGGTGAAAGCCGCGTATGAATGGATTGAATCGAAGTTAGTATTTCCGCCATTTTTAAGTCCTTGGCAATCTGTTGTTTTGGATGGTCTTTTGGAAGCAGGGGTTTTGCCTTTTAATGGTTATACTTTGGAGCATTTACAAGGGACTAAATTAAGTGGTACATTATTTGATGTGTTTGGGAATCGGCATACTGCTGCTGATCTTCTTACTGCAGGAAATTTACAGAACATTACGGTTTTGTTGAACGCGACTGTCAGCAAGATCTTGTTTCACAAGAATGGTAAGTTCAGAGTTACCATTTCACCAGTTCAGTTCAGAAAAGCTCAAAAAAATTAAGTCTAAAACAACCAGGCCTAAGTCGATCTTATTTCAATTATCGTTGAGCTAATTCACGCTTGCATATTACGCCACCAAATTTCATATAACATGCAACAGTTGGTTTTTGATTGTTTTTTGGATGCAGGGGAAAAACCTAGGGCATATGGAGTTACATTCATCAAAAGCGAAGGGAACACAAAACATACATACAATGTGTACCTAAAGAAGAAAAATAATTCAAACATAAAGGGTGAAGTTATACTATCAGCAGGAGCGCTAGGCAGCCCTCAATTGCTTATGTTAAGCGGGATTGGACCGTCGACACACCTACAAAAATTTAATATCCCCATTGTGGCTAACATATCAGGAGTCGGTCAAGGAATGCAAGATAGTCCAGCAATTTCACTATTTGTAGACTCGAAGCCTAAATGGAGGGTACCGGATACCCCACAAGTAACGGGTATAACCGATAACTATAAGATCATAATAGAGTCGATAATTGTACCCGTTACATATAACTTAACAAGAGTGTCCATAGCCGGTAAGCTAGCATTCCCTAAATCACACGGCGAACTTAAGCTCAATACGACAAACCCTAGGGAAAACCCCCTAGTGAAATTCAACTATCTCATCGAAAAAGAAGACATGGACACTTGTATAAGAATTCGGGAGCTCGTAGGTCAAGTATCCGCGACTAAATGGGTGGGACTATACTTAAACGAGGGACGTAACGACATGGTAAAATTAGGGGAAGAAGAGAGCAGAGAGTATTGTAAGAAGCATGTAAGTACATTTTATCATTACCATGGCGGGTGCCGTGTCGGGTCAGTGGTTGATAAAGAGTATAAGGTGTATGGAGTAAAGGGTTTAAGGGTTTTGGATGGATCAACTTTGGTCGAGTCACCTGGGACTAATCCTATGGCTACTTTGATGATGCTTGGTAGATATCAAGGTTTGAAAATCATAGACAAAAGATGAGGCTCTTCATCATAGTTATGTTTTTTTTTAAGACAGCAAGTTATGTTTGTTTTTGAGTTATTGTGTGACTTAAAACATGCTTGTCAAACAAAATATGTACATGTGATCAAGGATCTTCGTTGTTTTTTTTTTTTGTCAATTTGGATCATCTTCATTTTTTCTCTAATACACTAACTAGTGTAACACCCGTGAAAATTCACGGAATTGTTTTATTTTTTTAGAAATTAAATTTATTTACTCTTAGTAAAATAATTATGTTAATTTGGTACATATAATTTTGGTGCGCGGCCACTCCCCGCATATATAAGACCTTATCGACTTTATTTTATATGAAATACTTCATAAAATGAGTTGACTTCTCTCATATATTTATCGTTTATGATACATGTTTCAAATTTGATTAAGATCAAATTGGTTATAACCTTGTTAAAAAACTTAAAGTAAATAATATACTCAAAACAAATAGAGTAACCAAAAATAGTGATAAATTTTCAAAAATAAAATATAAAAAAATACTCCCTCCGATCCACACAAATGGTAATATGGGGAAAAATGCAGTATTTAAGAAAATGTGGAAAAATGAGAGGTAAAAAGGAAAAAGGTAGGTGGCCTAATGACGTTTTGTGTAAATATCAAATGAGTATAAAGATAACTTGGTAATGTAGTGGGTCAAATAAAGTATGTTACCTTTGGTGTGGATCGTCCATTTTAGGTAAGTGTTATCATTGATCTGGAGGGAGTAATAAACAATACTCAATCACTCATAGTCATAGAACAATTAATATACTCAAAACAAATAGAGTAACCAAAAATAGTGATAAATTTTCAAAAATAAAATATAAAAAAATACTCCCTCCGATCCACACAAATGGTAATATGGGGAAAAATGCAGTATTTAAGAAAATGTGGAAAAATGAGGGGTAAAAAAAAAAAAAGGTAGGTGGCCATGTAATTGTGTGTTTAATTGTGGGGTTGATAGGTGAGTCATGTAATGACATTTTGTGTAAATATCAAATGAGTATAAGGATAACTTGGTAATGTAGTGGGTCAAATAAGGTATGTTACCTTTGGTGTGAATCGTACATTTTAAGTAAGTGTTATCATTGATCTAGAGGGAGTAATAAACAATACTCAATCACTCATAGTCATAGAACAATTAGTCATCAATTTTTGTTATTATATTACTCCTAATTAACCAATTTTTACCATATCCATTAATTATAAAAGTGTAACACCCGTGAAAATTCACGGGATTATTTAAAAAATTTAAAAATAAAGTTGAATTACTAAATTTGTAAAATGAATGTTACACCATATATCTTTATGTATATGGTTTTGTCGCTCCATAGTCCATTCCCGCCTATCATAACTATGTCTATTTTTTTAATTTTATTTCGTATGAAATAGAATTGTGTTCATTGGTCTAATTCATATTCATATGTTTTTCATTTACGATACATAATTTAAATCATGATTAAGACTAAATTTATTTACCCGATAATGAGAGACGTTCACTATTCTCATTGTTACCATTGTTACTCTCACTACTCATACAAATAATATTGTTACTTACAATTACACCCACTAATACTATTGTTCATTTCACTATTACCGATGGCATTACTTAATTTTATTTGTAGTACTCGTGTTACCACACATATTAGGTTTCTTTCGTAGTTTTATAGTTTTCTTTAGGTTTTTTATTTTGTTTAAGGAACTCTCCCCTCCTCTTTAAATAAACAAATATTAAGTTGCACCAATACCCTCATTTATATTATTTTTATTTTTATTCCTCTCTTTAGATCCATTGCATTGTCTATTTTAGAGGTCGTACAATCAATTGATGACATAAAATCTACTATTTTATATTATGAAACGAAAAAATTTATCAACTCAATAATGAGACACATTTGTTGGCCTCGTTACTACTATTGTTACTCTCACTATTCATAATATTAATATTGTTAGTTACTTTACATCCGCTAATGCTATTGTTTATGTAAGTCTTTTAAGAGACGATGTCTCGATTAGTTCATTTTAATACCTTAACCAGATAAATAGGTAGGGATTGAGTCTCGGTAAGTCTTTTAAGAGACAATAATGTCTCGATAAGTTTTACTTGACACATCTTAAGTTTTAGATAAAAAAAATACCCGCTTTAAGCAAGATTTATAGGTCGTTTTTACGATTCTACGAAGTATTGTACTACCCTATGTAGACAGGCATGTTTAGGTTAATTCTTTTAGTTAAGGCCAGATTGAATAAGGAAACAGTAAAAAAAAAAAGAGAAAAAAGAGCTAATCAATGGAAATTATTTGGTACATAACAATAACAATCAGAATCACCAAATAATCATTATACTCCCCATCTTTTTACAAATAAACAAACAAAAGTTAATGATACTCCTTACCTTGTTTTACAATAAAACAAACAAAATACATGTTATTAACTGAACACTTCTTCTATCTTCCCCTTCCCCTTGATCAGTGTATACGATTTAAGCATGTAACCCTGGTCTCAAACAAACAAAATACATCTTATTAACTCAATACAAATTATTGTTTCAGACGGTCTTAAGTTAAGACGTACTCACAACCGATTAAAAGAGGTTTGTGAGAGGTCTTAACTTAAGACCGTCTTAAGCAAGAACTACTCCTCAAACAACCCATATTAAAATTGAAAGTAAAAAATTCACAGCAATGACTTAAAAAGCACAAAAGACGAACATAAAATGGTACGGAGTATATTGTTTGGCTATTAATTTGCTTATATAAATGACGGAGTAATTGAACTCTTTCGTGCTCAACCTCCCTATACTTGATCACTTCTGCGACTACCACCAACCACCGACCTGCGACTCTGCGAGTTGACGTTGTCACAATAGACAGATATCAATCGGCGACATCGAGATGTTGACGTTGTCACAATAGATAGATGTCAATCGGCGACATCGAGACGATTGACGACGGCGACGATTTGGATCCAAGGGATGTAATAATTCGGTAAAAAGACCAATATTGGAATTTTATTAGAAAAGAGACATGATTTTATTTTTTGGATTTTCTATTTTCATTATTGGATGTTGCAAATGGGGTTTTGTTTGTAGAAGTTGAGTTAGCTTTGCTCATATATAATGGTGAAAGAGTATGGGTAAGTGTAAAGTGTGTACTGCAACTCCTTATGTCACTCGCATGATTAGTAATTTCGAGGGAATGGACTGTCAAGCACGCTTCTCTATTTTTTGTTAGGAAATTGAAATTGCGCGCTTATCAAGATATTACAGGGATGGACGGACTGTTGTACCCTTTATATTTCCTACTGAAAAACGGGAGTAAATGGACTCTTTTACCCAAACTAATGAGAGATTTTATTGGCTGAATAAAAATGAAATCCTAAGATTGAATGAGAGAGCTTGAATACCTCCATTTTAATCCCACATTGTGCCACATGGGCTATTTTACATTTTTCTTTTATATATATAATGATATTTTAATACAATATATTTTATCTTTCTATTCATTAAAACATTATTTTTATGAAACGTCTTAAGATTTAATCGAGGCCGTTGATAGGAAATGGAGGTACATTTCGTTTGAGGAAATGGAGAGGATTATGACCGTTTTTTGTTGGAAGAATGGAGAATTGGATTTGCTTCTGTTTATTGGTTTTTTCTAGTGTTTTTGCTATCTTTCCTTGTGAACAAGTGAACAACTACTTCAACCTTTCGAACGTCCGGATTTGAATAGGATCCGAACCTTTACCCAGGGGCGTCTTAAAGTAAATGGAGGCCCGGTGCACCACAAAAAAATGAGGCCCCAAATATGCATGTACAAGTGTACGTTACGTCAAGGTTTTTATTGAATTTCATCGATAAAGCTTGTAAATTTGGTGGCGAAAATTGGAGGCCCGGTTCCGCCGCCCATGGTTGAACATGGCCTTAGACGCCCCTGCCTTTACCTAGCATAGAGATTTTTTTTTCCACAACTACGTTAAGGATGTTGACAATGTTATAAGGATGCAAGTCAAATGAATTTGAACCAACGACAATACTATTATGACTTGAACCAATAACGAAGTATTATGTACGTCATAGATAAACAAATGATTGAAACCCGTATGTTTTTACTACGATTCTATTTTCAAAGTCAAATGTAAACAATTGATTAGAACGGGAGAACGATCACATTATAATATCAATCTTTGATTTCAAAAAAAATGTTTAGATGAACAAAAGTGCAATAACAAGAAGAATTGTTAAATTAAAAGCATAAAAAGAATATCAAATTCAACCAAAAAAACATTGATTTTGCAATTCAAACTAAACAACATACTTATGTTCTTGCTAATCTAATTCTTTTTTATATGTACAAAATACTAAAATAGTCTAAAACTAAACAACTATCATCTCAAATTCTCAAATCATTCATCATCATCACTATCATCATCATCATCATCATCATCATCTTCATCACTTGTTCTCCTCCTCCTACCACCACCAAACCCAACCCTAACCCAAAATTCCAAATTTACCCTTTCTCTATCACTTTCTCTCTCCTCCAAGTCATCACCCCCTTTCTTGTCCACCTCATCACCCTCATCAACAGGCATAACATACCTACAAACAGGACAACTCCCATGTAGCCCTAACCACTTCTCAATACACCCTTCATGAAACCCATGCTGACATGGCATCTTTTTCACTGTGGTCCCCACTTTATACTCTTCTAAACAAATCACACACTCTCCTTCCTCCTCCTCCTCTGTGATCTCGACACGTGGCATGGCCTCCACCGCTGATTTGGCTGCTGGTGGTTGCCCACCTTTACCCTCTGCTCCCTCGTGAATCATGGAATCAAATACTAACATAGTTTGGGTTATCGGGTTTATTAGTACGACCCGTTGTTGGGTTTCTGAGTTTGTATCCGTGTCGGGTCGGGTTACGCCGAGGACGAATGGGAGGATGAATGGAATTCGGGTCGGATCTTGCTGTGAATCCATTAGAAAATGATCGGAAGAGAGAGATTGAGAATTTTATTTTTTGAGATATTTTAGAAAGATGGGAAGTTGAGGAAGAAAGTGGGGTTTATGTACGAGGGAAAAGGAAGGTGGTAGAAGGATCTGGAATGTTTGGTTATGCATGTCAGCATGTGTTGCGTTTATCCGTTTGAGAAAAGGAAAGTATGGGATACTTCCCGAAAGGGAATAGGGGATTGATCGTCGTGGACGTGTCAACAACTTATTCGGGCTAACCCGGTTTCGGTTTCGGTTTTGAATTTGGTTTTGGTTTGATTAGTTTAAGATAGCTTCGGTTGGTCAAATAAGAAGGGTCAGCCAGATTTGGGTTGAGTTGGTCAAATAGGTGTTAATTAAGTTAATTTTCTTTTCGGCTGAAACGAGCTGAACTGAGTTAAATGAAGACGGGTTTAACTGAACTAAACTGAATGAGACAAAGTTGAAGTGAATATAGTTGAAATAAAACTTAATTTTGTGAAGAGATTAATTGAACAGAAGTAGCAAAAGTTAAGCTAAACTATGTTGAATAGAGCCGAGTTGAAATGAAGACGGAAAGAACATGGCCTAAACAAGTTCATTAATCATTATAGTTTAATCGTGAATATTATATTTCAGTGTATTGTTATTAAATAAATAAATAAATTCAAAAAGAAGGGAATGAGTATATGTGAAAATGAATTTATTTAAAAGTCGGGTCACCTGCGAACATGGCCCTAACATCGTACTATTTTTCAATAACTTGTCACTTCCATTATTACATACGAAAAATTGTTTGTACAAAACGTCTTACAAAAAAATTCATGTATTAATGGTACTGACAAGTTATTGAATTTGTTTTTGTATGATACGTCTTATGTAAAAACGTTTATACAAGACGACTTGTTATATTGTTACTTCCATTATTACATATCGTGCAACTGAGTAAACATAATGACAATTTTTTGTACGAGATGGCTTAACATAAAAATATATCAAAAACTGGTTTGGTAACCACTTTTTTTTAAACTAGTTTTAAACCCGTGCAAATTGCACGGGTGTGCTGTCTCAAATTTTGTTATTATAGAAAAATATAAAATATTCGTGATTAAGTTTTATATTGATTAATTATCTTTTCTTAAACTTTATAAATAATGTTTTAAAAGAGAGCATAAATCTCGGCTTTTTGTTTAACAATTTTAAGTTACAAATGTAAATATTGAGTTATATAAAAGTCATATATAAGATTTTAGATTGGAATTATAAATTTCATTTGCAATTAGCATAAATGATATGTTATGTAAGGTCGATTGGTCAAGCAGTTGTAGTACAATAGATCCCCTTGTTAGCTAAATTAGAATTCCTTCTTTCTTTTATAAGTGGGGCAGTTTCGAAAAAACCGACTTATATAAGATGAAATAAAATTATTTGAACGAAAATCATAATAAAATAATAAAATAGCCCATGCAAATTGTTAAACCCATTATTCATGTTGTCAAACCCGTGCACAGGACTTGTGCATCTTTAAAATAAATATTTCAACCCATTTTTCATTTAATATAGATTGTTAAATGGGGCTGATCGAATGAAAATTTAAATTTTGACCTGTGCCTATTTAAGACAATTGATATTTAAGACAATTCAATCAAATTATTAAATATTCAAATTCTTATATTCAATTTTCTTCTTACTTCTTAAATTACAAAAAAAATTAAATTAAAACATAGCAATATGGCTTGCCTACATTGTAATATTAATATTTCACAAAATAAACATGGCCATAGTGTTTTGAACATGGTCATTTATTCAATAAAATAACAAAGGAGTACAAAACTCGTATATAATTTGTATCCAGTTAAATTTAGAATATTTAAATTTGAATTTACGCAATTAAAAAACGTAATGACGTATGTCATAAAACGATAAAAATAATTTAACTTGATAAAAATAATCTAAACTCTTAATTTTTTTTAGTAAAATGAACTTTTAATTATTTTGAAGCAAAGTTTACCAAATATAGTTACTATTGTTTATGTATGTGTAACAAAGGATCAATTCACTACTTTGTATAACGTTCCTATATTGAATACTATGTATATTAAAAAAAATGATTAGTTTTACTAATATTATATAATAATTAGATAACTATAAAAGGTAAAAATTAGTCTTAAAAAGGCTTTAAAATATATTGATGACCCGTATTTTGACCCTATTTTAACTCGTAATCTGTAAGACACAACCCGCATTTAACCCGGTTTGTATTCTGACCTGACCCGTAACCCGACCTGCTCGATCGATCACTTTGACAGGTGTACATTCTATAGATATCACAATTCACAATTTGAAAAACATGCATGACCGACCATAAACGCAACCCATGTATGGGCCATATTAAACCCTACTCTTAACAATTTATTAACGTCCTTATATTATACTCGTAATATAATAACCCTCCATGATATTTGGCATTTTCTTTATCTCACACTCAAGTCTCACCAAGTCACCGCTCAACTCTCAGCCTCACCATATTGTTATTGTCATTTTCTTGTTTATTGAACTTTCATTTTATATGGCCATTTTGTTCAATGGTGCTTGATTTAACTTCATACTAATTTTAAACCCGTGCAAATTGCACGGGTATGTTGTTTAAAATTGGTTATTATAAAAAAAAGTTACAACATTTAAAATAATGTTTATATCAATTAATTCCCTCATTTTAAAGTTAATTATCTTTAGAAATAAAGGAATAAAATCACTATTCTTTTTGTTAAGAAATTTTAAATTAAAATGATATTTAAATTTTTACATTTAAATCATAAATTTCATTTGAAATTAGCATAAATGATGAATTATGGTCAATTGGTCGAGTAGTTGTTGTCCGATATGTCATCTTACTTAGCCTAATTTGATTTTTACTTTTTTTTTATATATATATTACTTGGCCGGTCTCATACAAACCCGACTTATATATCAGACAATATTATGTTTTAAAAGAAAGGCGCTAAATAGTATGTTCGACTCGTATTCTTATAGTGACACGATTAATGACCCATGTAATCTTACATATTTAAATAATTTAATCACTATTAATCATTATATGCATTATAAGCATAAATTTAATCTCACATATTTAAAATATTTGATCACTATCAATCATCAGACAAATTTGATGACATTGGGTAAGCCCATAATCCTACTGTTATTAAAAGCCAAACATTTCCTGCATTCTCATGCGTCCACGTCATCATAAGCAGTTTTTTTTATTTTTTTTTTCATTTTTTTTATTTTAATGAGGCATCAATCGTGGAGCTTTTTGTCAGTAAAGCTAAATTATTTTCTTTGTTCATTTCAGTGTTTATACAATATTAAGTAAATCATATACTATTATGTTTATCCAATTTACAACATCTATCTATATATGAAATTATGAACCTGACATTAAATTGCAATTGGAATCCAATATAATAATAATAATAATACACAGTCCAAAGTTTAATCAAATTAGAACAATGGAGAAAAATTGCCTGAGTAAATCCATACAGTCGAAGACCAGATTTACAAAACTTCACAGAGGAAAAACAATCATAATATAAAAAATTAAAAATTAAAAATACCCATTTCAAGAAAATGTTTGGTAAAAAGTAGGGATAGATTTTCATTTATACATAAAAAAGATGGTAAAATAAATTTTCTCACAATTAAAAAATAAAAATACGAAGATATGCATTACTCCCTATTTTTCAGTATTAGTTGGGACATTAAACTAGAAAACTTGAATTTAGAAGGTAAATATTAGCAAAGATTTTGTTGCCAGATTCACAAAGAGAATCGTTGGCTCTATATTTCATACAATAACCTTGAAATAGTAGACATATATAATTAGTTTTTTGCAACAAAAAAAAAACGTTGAAGGTAGGTTAGATTCACAGTATTTTGAACTAATTTAGAGGATTTAAGAGTGAGAAGCGGTGGGAACTAGGTTAGACTTACAATATAGAGTGAGAATGTGAAGAGGCAAAGGGACATAGGGTTAAAACTTTAGAGTGATAGCTGGGGAGAGGTGGGTCTAAATTCTGAAATATGAAAATTATACGAGAAGCAGAGGACATAGAGTTAACAGCATATCCCAGACCCGTCGCAAGCTTAAGACGGGTCGCCTTTCTCTCACAAAATGCAAGTGGGGGTGCAAGTGGGGCGCTCCATTTCCCACCAACTTGCACCCCCACTTGCACTTTGTGAGGGGGATTTGACCCGTCGCAAGCTTGCGATGGGTCGGTCCGTCACAAATGAGAATTTGTGTAGAGTTAATATAGACTTCTTTTTTTAATGATAGTCGAGACTTCTCATTTATACGAGAAGCTGTCATAAGCACAAATTTCGTTGTGCGGTTGTCTTACGTGCTATTAGTATAAAAGTGCCTATCACTTTCTGATATATATAGTGACCACTTTTAGTTAAATAGTGGCCATTTTTTATGGCTAACAAATAACTTATTTTTTTCGAAGTGGTTATTATTTATCCTAAAGTGATTACTATTGACCAAAAAATGTTCACATTTTGCAGAAGACACGGGATACAATCATCGCACATGATAAGTTGATAACTACTGATTCGTAATGAGTCGATGTAAATGACTCCATGGCTCAATAGTACTAGAGTAGACAATAGTCTAAAACTAAAACTTGAGTGAAAGATTATGTGTGGTTGTACTTAGTGAATGATAAGTAGACAATAGTCTCATTGAAAAATATAATTAATCATAAAAAAAATTCTTTTACAATATAGAAAGGTAAATAAATGACTCTGACGCACTAAAACAAAAAAAAGCAGACAAATGAGAATGAGTAAATAAGTAGTATAGTTGATTGTTGTGTACCAGTAAATATAATACTCCCCCCATTTCACAAATACCTTACCCAATACGTAAATTGTAGGAGTACAATTTAACGAGTATGAACACAAGCGATAAAGACTCCATATAAAGTGAGGTGAGTGAGTCAAGTGGGATAATTGTGTGGATGAGATGAAATGCAAGTGATATTTTGAAGGGCATTTATTAAATAATCAAATATTGAAAATCTTCTTTTATATAAAAGAACAAACAATTAAATGATTTTCATTGATTTCTGATTTTCAGGACTTAAAAAAGGCAACTTTTTTTTTTTTTACGTAGGGACCCCCACTACTTGACAATATTTAATTAACAATCTTTACTCTCTAACTTTTACTTCTATTTAGTTACTTATATTTACACAAAACCATATACACAAACCATACATTATACATTTGGGTTGCATAAATATTACTAATACAAATCCCTACAATATCAACATCCAAAATTACAAAAACTATATAAAACTTTATATTAAAAATTTCTTATACAATACGAACAACCAACATTTTAAGAAAAAATAACAATTGTAGTCAATACAAACATTCAATGAATTAATATATCAATAAATAAAATAAGATTCTGCAAATTTAGTACAAGAGTACAAAAACTATTTCACATGTAGAAAAGAAATTGGATAAATTATACTCTATAGTTTATAAAATCGTACGGTACCCAAAAAGAAAAAAACATATAAATGTTTTAGGAATTAATTAAAATAAAAAGAACATATAAATATATAAGAAATGAAAAATTTATTTGAAAAAAATGTATCCTATAAAAACGTATGTTATTATGACCCGTGCATTTTTTGCACGGGCTTAAAACTAGTAATTGATTAAATTTAAATATGGCAAATATTAACCTAGCCATTTCACTTAATCGCCTCTCATCGCCACTGTCATTATTTATTTATTATTTATTCCATTTTGCATTTACTCAAAATTCCTTTTTTTCCCTGATCTTTCAACCCCTTATTAAATCCCTCTATATAGTCAAATGATCTCAAAACCTTTTACACAAATTTGATGATGCTAAATTTCTTTTTTGAGTTTATTCAGCTCATGAATTAGGTGAGTAAATGCATGTGGTTATGAGATTTGTGGAGTTTAATTCCTAACTTTAATTTTCTTTTTCTGATACTTATTATATTATTTCCTTCAGTTGTGGGATTATTTTTTTTCCTCGCACTTTAATTTGATTCCGGTGTAATTTGATGTAATTATATACGGAGTATTATTTATTTATCTTCTTAATTATTTATATATGATTATCTGATTGAATCAGAAAAATTGTGTCTATCAATTGTAATTCACAACATCAATTTATGTAATCAAAGATTCAAAATCATACTTCTATTTTTTGCTTTATAGTGTATCATCATTCATCACATTGGCAAGAGGTCAATTAATCCTATAAATTAAACCATATAGAACTGTATTCCAGTCAATTTATCAACGCTGCAAAAAGTATAGGCAAATTTTTTTCATCGATTGACATATGTATAAAATTTTAATCGACTTTGACATATGTATATTATTCGTAAAATTTATCGTACATTTTTTTTAGACGTCAATTTATTATTTTTGGAGGTTGTGTATTTTAATTGAGGTATGTATTTTAATTGAGGGATGTAGAATAAATGTGATAATTGAAAATGCAGCAGTGTTAACAATCATTTAATTGCAAATCAAATAATGTTCCTTAATTTAAGGAAGAGAAAAAATAATTTTTGACCAGTTGACTTTCAACCACACGCTTACACGTCAGCTCTGTGGTTGTTGCTTTCTTAAATAAGGATAAAAAAAATTCTAACCATATTCTAACCACCTCAAATATTAGAGGTTTCATTTAAATTCGGTTGTAACTTATTAAGAGGAAGTTTAAATAATGTTTTCTCTACAAGTGGCGGTTATTCATAGTTACCCTTATCATTTTTTATATATTAATCTTGTTTATTATAATATTAATTCTATTAATGTGTTTAATTGTTCATGTAAAAATCCCTAAACCGTAAATCTTTCACAAACCAAAACAAATGGAACCAACTGAACAACCACAAGTAGGTATCAGAATCTACACTGTCTCCCCTTCCACGACAAACCCAACCCAATTCCCACCCACACCACCACCACCGCCGACATCAACCGACCCGGCTTCGCAACCGGGTGCTCGTAAAAAACGAGCAGCGGTTGCGAAAGGGGTAGCCAAAGGAGTCCAAAGAACACTTTCAAAAACCTCAATGTTAGCCCATTTTTTACCTACAGGAACCCTACTAACTTTCGAAATGGTTTTACCTTCTATTTACGGTGTCGGACAATGTACGACCGTAACAACATCTATGACCACAATGCTTCTTATATTATGCGCGTTGTCGTGTTTCTTCTTCCATTTTACCGACAGTTTCCGTGCTCCAGACGGGAAAGTTTACTACGGGTTTGTTACCCCGAAAGGTCTGGCAGTTTTCAAGTCGGGTTTGGATATACAAGTACCTAAAGAGGATAAGTACAAGGTGCATTTTACGGATTTTGTTCATGCGATGATGTCGGTTTTGGTGTTCATGGCGATTGCGCTTTCGGATCATCGGGTTACTAATTGTCTTTTGCCGGGTCATGCTAAGGAAATGGAGGAAGCTATGGAGAGTTTTCCATTAATGGTTGGACTTGTTTGTAGTTGTCTTTTTCTTGTGTTTCCTAAAGCACGGTTTGGTATAGGTTGCATGGCTACTTAGTAAGTTAGTAGTAACATTATTTAATTATGTTATTTTATGTCTTTGTTAATTTGTCAGTTATGTTTATTTTCTAGTATTAATCTTAAATGTCGTTGTGTTAAGTGATTAAGTTATGTAATTTGTGTTTGTTTAATTGTTTGCTGGTTGTATCAAAATCATGGTATATGCATGGAGTTGGAACAAGTTTATGGTATGATTCATGTATGTAAGTTACACTTTGCATTTTATAACATCCAAGGTTTTATCGTTAGTTCTTCTATAAGACGTTTCACAATAATACTATTATTAGACGTCTTAGGCTCTCACAGTCTCATGTAAAAATGGTTACTTTTTCTATTTTTGTTATTTTTTTTTTTGGATTAGTTATAAGTGTTTTTTATCAGGGGCATCTCAGATAATTCGAAGGCCCCGTGAAATGAGTGGATGATAAAAATATTTATTGTTCGGGTGGGCTTTGGCAAATAAAACGTTCTTTGACCACTACGCCATCACACTCCTATTTGATAGATGTATAGGTTATTACTTGTAATACTGTTATGATAGTATATATGAACATGAGGCCCACAAATTTGGAGACCCAGTTCGCTCGCTTAGTCCGCACCTAGCCTTAGCCGCCACTGTGCTTTATGAATTGTACGTCCCACAATGCTCTTAATTTATACGAGATTGTCTTATTTCTCTATCATATAGGAATTGTACATTGTTATTAATCATTATTATTAATCAAAAATATGTAGAATTTTGGTTATGACGAAGAAATTTTCGTAAATGAGAAGAAATTGCACTCGGTATATTTGTAACAGTTTATAAAATGTTTAACAAGTAACGAACAATAGTCTCAATACATGTAAAAGCCACTACCAAGGCAAGACTTAAATTGTACTCAGTACCTAGAAAGGTTAGTAGGACGGGAATTGGACCTTTGCGGGACAATTCCCTGAAGGAAGATTAGGACATCTAATTAGATTGTTCCCAGTTTTATCTGCACAAAGAGTAATTTGCCAAAGCTGGCTATTTCCTTGCGCATTTTGGTTACATGCAACCCACGGCTCAAACCCGAAAGCCCTAGAGACGGCTCTTTTAATCGAGTCCAACTCGTAGAATTGGTTGTCAGGGTTAATACCGGCTTTCTCCAGGGTTTCAAGGAGGTTAACCTTATTCTTGAGATTAATTGCGGCTTTTAGGTACGACATTTCATCTAAGATTGATTTAGAGCAAGTGCCACGCTTATTCCACTCGTGTACCCAGAATTTCCTGCCTATTTGTGGACATGTGAAGGATGGCCAGGCTTTTCGTAGACTGCCTTCTAAGGGCTTAATCTGCATATATATACACATGGAATGAATATACAAAAAAGCTTAATTTGTCGTGCCAAACGAAAAAAAGTCTCTTATGAAGCGATTTTACAATCAATAACTTATTGTAAAAACAACTTTAAGAGAAGACAAAAAGCATTCGGAGGGAATTACCAGAGCTACATCAAAACTTTGGCCGTCACAATTCATAGGAAAGTTACCGTCGTAAGGCCAAAGTCCAGCAACCGTGAAACCTGGGTCCGGTTTGCCTGTTTGCGGATAACAACATTTTTTACCTTGCTGGTTACAATATGAAGCTAACCACTGCAATCAAATTAAAATTTGATATCAGTAACCTAACCCATATACTGGTTATTCTAACGCTTGTTCATATACACACAATAAATTCAAAAAACGATGTATTATTGTGAATGTATGGAATAATAGACATATCAATTCATTTGATATAATTTATCCTTATAGACCGTCTATACGATTATTTTCTGATAACGAATCTATAACCCATTCCGTATATGATTTAATTATTTTAAAGTGAACATTCTACTAAGAAATAAATTAACAACAATTTACGTACTAAAATCGGAGGAATTAAGTAAAGGAATTAAGGAATGGATTAAAACATCACCTCCTGAAAGAAGTAAAATGCTTGGAAATTACCATTGGTAATTTCGTTACCAAGAGCAACAAATGACAAACTAAAAACTACAATAAACATGAAAACCATGGAATTCTCCCATTTTGCCATTTTATTTTATATTTTTTTGCTTTCAACTTTATGATATGTTGAAATTAATAAATGGTTATGTAAGTTTATATAGTATTCAACTTTTTGTAAATACCACTAATGTGCTTTTACATTAATGGAATGTGATCGGGTAGATACTCAAAAAATCACAATCATCATTAATTACCCATTGTATAGCATACAATTTTGCATAGTAACAAAAAAAAAATTAAACAGATTTGGTATGAAATTTTTCAGATTAGTTGTACAATTAAAAACATTTCAATTTTTTTTTAACGAGAGAACTTGCAGCCTCTATCTTTGATGCGCATTGGATAAAACATTTCAAATTTAGTACTCCGTACATCTTACATAATATTCGTAAATAAGAAAGTATGGTTCGTTTATGCTAAGTTAGCAAAGGACAATATATAAATTGGTTAAGTATATACTCCGTATAATGCATTTTGTTTTAGATATTTTTTGGTCGAGAAGATTTGATTATGTGTAACACCCCTACTTTCTAAGGAACCTTTAGCAAGATCTTTCTTCTTTAGCAAATAGTGACATTATCATCTCGGTTTCCCGAGTTAGTGCATATCAAGTCCATTAATGGTTTTGTTGTAGTTGTCTCTTTCTTGTGATTCCTAAAGCACGGTTTGGTATAGGTTGCATGGCTACTTAGTAGTAGCATTATTAATGTAAATGTATGCCTTTGTTCTTTTGAGAGTTATTTACGTTTAAAATGATTTTTACGTGGTCTATGGTAAATTATTGGTAATATGGTATGGAATGTGGATTGTTTTAGTTATATAATTTGTGTTTATTTCTATGTATTATTAACACTTGTAGTCTTGTTACTATGCTAAAATTGTGTGTATTTCTTCTGTTGATTATGCAAAATCATGGTATATCGTATATGAATGGAAGAAAATTATAGAATGATTATTCATGTATGTAATGTCAATTACGCTTTGCATTCGATAACATCCATTATTAGAGTCGATATGTTTCTCACTTAATTATGTGAGAATTGTGGCGTAGTGAAATTATTACTCCGTACTTAACATAATTTATAGTATGGCGTAGTTAAATTATTACTTATCATGTTCGAGTATCTAGTTTAGAGAATTGGCAAACTTAACTAATGAAGGGTCAAAAGATATAGTTAATGGTAAAAAAAAAGTCAATTCTCAAATGTACTTTCAACAATGGTGTACCATTGGATAAGGTGGACTCCCCTAATTGAACGTATGGTACTCGCCAGTCGATTTGATTGCGTGATAACTCGCCAGTCGATTTGATTGCGTGATAACTCGCCATTAAAGAAATAAATTCATCGAACGAAAACTCGTTTTTCGAAGCGAACAAATTTATCGATCAATAATTGTGAAGAACGTCATTCTTTCCGAACTTGACAAAATTAATTAACGGGAAAAACATCCGTCAATTTCAAATATCTCAACAAATTTCAACAAGGAAAAATATCCGTCAAACGGACTTGATGGAGAACGCTATTCTTTACATAATTGTTGGGTTGAAAACCAATCTCAAATAAATGGCTCGACCATCGGATCTCCAAAAATAAGACTCTTAATTTGGAGAAAGAACCGTATGAACGGATGATGATTGTGTACCACACCAACAAGTGCAACAACGAACAAATCACCATAGAATCATAAATAGATAATTCTACGAGGGATGCATTTGCAGTAAACCATTAAAGAGAATAATGAGTACTATCACAGACGATTATGCGTGAGATGATAAACAAACATTTTTTTTAAAAAAAAATAATCGAATTTTACCAATGATGGAAATCCCGCCGGTGAGCGTGGCGTATTATAAGCCCACCGGCAGGCAGCAGATTTTTGTGTTTTTAGGCCTCAAGAGCGAGAGGCTCTGATACCATAATAAATCTGATGATAGTATGAATACTACAATGATATTGATCCATGAAACTTGTGTTTACAATTATGTGGGATATGGTATTTTATACAAGGAGGGATTGACTAATCAAAGGAAAGAATATTGTGTGTACAGAGAATAAGGGGAAGGGAATACAGAAAATAAGGGGAAGGAAATCACTGATTGTGATTGATATCCTCTTTTGAGTAATCATAGCAACGGCCCATTGTTGCCATATAGGGAAGATTCTATTAAACAAAGCCTTATTAAGCATTTTGGTAGTTATTAAGGCGAAGAAATTCTTGTAGATGAGAAAAAATTGCACTCGGTATATTTGTTACAGTTTATTAAATGTATAACAAGTAATGAAAAACAATATATAGTACTCTCAAAACAAGTAAAAGCCGCTATCTAGCTAGGCTAAACTTCAATTGTACTCTGTACCTAGTATAAGGTTAGTAGGGCGGGAATAGGACATTTGGGGGACAATTCCCTGGAGGTATACTAGGACATTTAATTAGATTGTTCCCGGTTTTATCTGCACAAAGAGTAATTTGCCAAAGCTGGCTATTTCCTTGCGCATTTTGGTTACATGCAACCCACGGCTCAAACCCGCAAGCACTAGAGACGGCTTTGTTGATCGAGTCCAACGTGTAGAACTGGTTGTTAGGGCTAATACCGGCTTTAGCCAGGGTTTCAAGGAGGTTAACCTTATTCTTGAGATTAATTGCGGCCTTTAGGTACGACATTTCATCTAAGATTGATTTGGAGCATGTCCCACGCTTATTCCACTCGTGTACCCAGAATTTCTTGCCTATTTGTGGACATGTGAAGGATGGCCAGGCCGCTTGTAGACTGCCTTCTAAGGGCTTAATCTGCATATATACACATGTAATATACAAAAAAGCTTAACTTATCGTGCCAAACGAAAAAAGTCTCTTATGAAGCGGTTTTACAATCAATAAGTTATTGTAAAAACAACTTTAAAAGAAGACAAAAAGCATTAGGAGGGAATTACCAGAGCTACATCAAAACTTTGGCCGTCGCAATTCATAGGGAAGTTACCGTCATAAGGCCAAAGTCCGGCAACCGTGAAATCTGGTTTTGGTTTGCCTGTTGCCGGATAACAACATGGAGTACCCTTTTGTGTACAATATGAACCTAACCACTGCAATCAAATTGAAATTTAATTTGATATAATAATCCATGCCATATATATTGATTTTTTTCAACGCTTGTTTATATACACGCAATATAAATTCAAAACTTGATGTATTATTGTGAATGTATCTATAGTACTCCATATAATTGAAATATCAAATCATTGAGGAAACATTTAGAGACATCCTATTGGTCCTTATTTTTCAGGAATAAAGTTAACATTTTTTTTCTTTTTTTGATAAAATACCCACCCATGTTCACTGGAAGAATTAATTACTCTCAATCTGATTTAATACACTCCAGAAAAAAAACACATTTCCACCCTTATACAAATGAACAATACAGATTTCCACCTTATAAAAAGCGATGAAGATGATTTAAATTCTTATTAAATGCTGGAAAATAGTTGGATCTACTTCTAAGAAATTGTATTAAATAACTTCATAAATCATAATAGCCAAAAAAAATATAAAAAAATCGTCAATAAGCCAATAAAATTGCATCAAAAAAATTAAGACTCAAAAGGAGGTTTAGATTATTCTACAAAAATTCAATCATTTATAGTGACTAAATCTGAATTTTTTTGTTCTTAAAATACTATATTTTTTTTTAAAATTTGAAAAAAAAAACTTCAATTACGAATTAGTAGAAAAAAATTACCATAATTTCATGTAACATAGAGATGAAGATAAAATAAATAAAAAAATATTACTAACGCATACATGACATAGATCAATCATTAGCTCGCAATAATCAAATTGTATGTTGATCGAAGCAACAAATCGACAATAAAATCATGAATTAAAACTATTGATTAATGAGGGTGCATGGTGAGTGATATGTAATAAGGGTGATAGGGAAAATCCGGAATTCTTTTTAGCATAGTTATGGTTTAAGTGACAATGAGATGAGAGGCAGAGCCGCAGAGGGGAGATTGAGCATTATGTGGGGTTTGTTTCATTAGGCATTTTTGTAGGTTTAGTATTGGGTTAGCAGGGGTATTAATGTATCACAACTTTTCATTTTAGACCGTCACTATCTGTCTTAAGTTTAAGACGAGTCAAATCAATATCTATCTATATTATTAAAGGAAGCTTTTTTCGAGCGATTACAGAGTCTCCAATTTTTCGAAAACACTTCAGCATTCCAAATTATACAAACTACCCGTATAAATATATTCATGTATTTCCATTGTACGCAAAATTAGCATATAAAAAATTGGATGTATCCTACAACCTATAAAATACGGAATGTGATATACAACTATTCCATATTTCCATGTTTTCACAAAAATGGTGATGCACTACAACACCTAATAATATAATTAAATCTGAAGATTATAAAATTCTACCATAAAAGTTAGATTGGATAAAATTAATGTACAGAATCCTAAACAAACACTATTACGTTAATATGTTTATATATACATGTATTTTCATTCAAAAATTAATAATCACCACTTCACGTTATATTGTTTTTATTTATGTTTCTTACTATTGTTGTGTTTATTTATTTGAATCTTGCGGTTTATATTGTGTTTAAATCTTTTGTTTTTGCTTTGAATCACTAATGATTTTCTGACAAGTCTTATCTATTTTATGTGTAGGTTAACATATATTACTCTGTATGAGTTTGATGGAGATACAACGATCAATAAATTATTCGGTAAGGTCGCTTTTGAATTTTAAACATAGAGTAGCATAAATGTTTCATTTTCGGGATTATTGTGTACAAATGTATGTAGATAACTTTATTTTCTATGGAATTTCAATACATCTCAACTAACTTGGATTTAAGTTTGCATTAGTTTGTTGATTTTTTTCAGTAGTTAATTGAATATCACCTTTTTTGTAACTACTTCAATTCAGAATTTTTTTTAGTATCATTAGAGTCTCTCATATGAAAATCCGTACAATATTACATTGACGACATGGTCGACATCATCCAGATTAACGAAATTGTTGTTTTTTTGTTTTGACAAGAGTCCTTACCCAAAAAAAGAATTTGCACTTTCTACGACTAATAACTACTCCGTATTACTCTATATTAATATATAGTTCCTACTCCTCGCTTATAAGGCTATAACAACATTATTTCTAAGCCTGGTGTTATAGAAAGTCAAGCTTCATGAAACACTCTCGAACAATATTAGAATCAAACTTCTATGAAGTACTAATATATTTTTATTTTCAAATATTTAATTTGAATATGAGATAAAGTATAAAATATATTGTTAAAAAGAAAAAGATGTTGTACGGTTTATTAAAAGTAAAGATTAGAGATATGGAGGTTTTTGCACATAGGACTTTTATCTTCCTTTGGGGCTATTCGTCTTAACTATTACGTATGATAGACTATTAGTAGTAGTATACTCTTATATGATAAGCATACAAAAGTCCAAATTTACTCCATATACATAGATAAATGGGGTTCTTCATGCTTATATATTAACCTGTTTTATTTATTATTCTATGTTCTGCAGTTAACACATACTCCACTATATATTAGAACATGAAAGGATTATGAACTTCTTTTACGATAAGACCGTATAATCAATTATTCAAAGGGAAAATGTTATTAATACCCTCTCTTTGATCATGTTTAACATAATGGCTGCCATGAGAAGTTGGACCATAGAAACCTAAGTATTATACCCTCATTTCTTCAATATTTGTTTACCATTCTTTTTTCAAGAGATATTTTTTTTAAAAGGTAAACAAATAATATAGACAGAGGGAGTACTAAAATCAAACACTATGTATGTTAAAGATTTTTTTTGTTACATTGATGAAACTCTTACAATTATTTCAAATCAACGAAATTTATACACTTTAGTAACAACCGCGAGATAGCTTAGAATTTGAATTGACATATGATTATAACGATACGTGTTTCTACTTCCATAAGATATACAATGAAACTTTCGTAGTATAAAATAGAGTATTACTCTAAATTAGAAGTCTACACACATGTATAAAATAGTAACAATGATTTACCTCAATTGGGGTATCAAACTTATCACGACTAGGGATACTCTACCAAAGAATGTGTTCTGAGAAGTGGAAATAGAGTCAAAGTAAAGTTTTACTTCAATTGCCATTTTCAAACGTTGTTTATCATTATTTTGTGACTAACAAATGGTTCAACTTATAAAATATATAGTTACTTTTTCAATTGATGAAAAGTCATTGTTCACATGTATTCCTCAGTATCGTTGTGTACTTTAGAACTCGAAAATATTAAAATATTTATAGGAGCATAATATTTTAGGAACATCATATCGAGTTCGTATGAGACCCTAACGATGTCACCTCCCCTAAATTACCTAGAACATAATATAAATGGGATAAACATTAAAATTAGTTGATCAAGACGTTATCAGTCCATCACAGCCACTTTATCATTTACTTATATTATATATACACTATAGAGCACTACAAATAGGCTTGTGCATCGCACGGGCATTAAATCTAGTATATATATAAAAGAGGCTTTTTTCAGGCAACGAGAGAGTCTCCAACTATTTCAAAACACTATTTTATTTTTTATTAATAAAACTACCTTACACATAATTTTATTAGGCTAATTAAATATTAAATAAAATATATTATATTATATAAAGATTGAATTTTAATATTATCAACTTTTCAACATTATATTCATACATATACTTTCCAAGTTATGGTTAAACTCTTAAATTTTGATTATATTTTTTAAATTAATTATTTTCCTAATAATATTATCAACTTTTCAACTTTTTAGAAACTCTTTAAGTAAAAGTTAAATTCATAACTATTATTTGTCCCACATTGGAAAATAATGTAGATGTGCTAAAAATATTACATATAAATAATAGAATTTTCCCACATTGGAAAAATAATAAAGTGGGTAATCCTATGATTATAAATAGAAGTCATCTTTAAACCTCATGTATCAACCCAAAAATTTTGAATCTCTTAAATATTGTCTTAGAGATCCTATGATTAAATATAGGAATCATTCTTGGACCTTATATAACAAACTAAAATCTTTTAAATCTCTTAAGTATTGTCTTAGAGATCTCTTAAAAGTTTGTCTATTATTATCTTCACAATTGTTAAATTTACATCATCAAAAATTAATTTTAAAAGGTATTATTAAAAAAATTGAAGTATTGTAAAAAAAAAATTATGAAGATAATATAATTAGATTCGTGGTGAAAAAAACCCTGAAAAGTATAAAAACTCATATTATTTGAACATATTTGGTGTAATTTTTAGTATATTATTTGTCATACATTGAAAAATAATTTAGTTGTGGTGAATATATTACCTATACATAGTAGAATTGTCTCACATCAGAAAATCATCATAAGGTGGGTGATCTTATGATTACAAATAGGAATCATATTTGGAACTAAAGTTTCAACCCAAAATTTTTTGAGCCTCTTACATATTGTCTTACAAAACTCTTAAAATTTGTATTATAATTTTCACTATAGTGAAATTTACATCATTAATTATTAATTTAGAAAAGTATCATAAATAATAATTTTGATGGTAAACTATTTAATGTGTTATTTGTTCCACATTGAAAAAAACAATGTAGGTATCGTGACTTGTGAATTTACTACCTATAAATATCAAAATTTGTACCACATTAAAAAATTATCATAAAGTGGAGTGATCATAAATATGATCATCGTACGAGCTTTTAAACTAATTTTTGATATTGTTATGTTAATAAATGACTTTAAAAATTTAATAAATGACATTTAAAATATTTTTTTATTATTCTAACATTAATATAACAGTTTAGTAACAGTTAAGCAATAAATATTATATGAAAAAAGATGGTGTAATACTTAGTTTGTTATTAGTCCCACATTGAAGAATAATGTATGTGTGGTGAATATATTACTTATAAATTGGAAATTGTCCCACATTGAAAAATTATTATAACATAGGGTGATCCTATGATTATAAATATGAGTCATCCTTGAACTTAGGTATAAACCTACAATTTTTTAAGACTCTTAATTATTGTTTTGGAGAGCTCTTAACAAAATGGAATTATAATAGTCACAATAGTTAAATTTACATTATTAAAAATTAATTTAGAAAATTATCATAAATAATAATTTTGATGATAAACTACTTAATGTGTTATTAGTCTCACATTGAAAAATAATGTATTTGTAGAAAATATATATACTAATCATGATTATAAATAGGAGTCATTTAGTCTCTTAAGTATTGGTTTAATGAACCTTTAAAATTTTGTATTATTAATTCCACAATAGTAAAATTTACATAATCAAACTTAATTTAGAAAATTTAAGAAAATATCCTATATAAGTAATAATTTTGATGGTGTACTACTTAATAAGTTATTTGTCCCACATTTAAATATAATACAAGTGTGGTAAATATATTACGTATAAATAGTATATTGTCCCATATCAGAAAAATATCATAAGCTAGGGTGATCCTATAATTATAAATAAGATTCATCCTTGGAACTTAGATATCAACCCATAATCTTTTGAGTCTCTTTAATACTATCTTAGAGAGCTCTTAAAAATTTGTATCCACATTAGTGAAACTTACATTATCAAAAATTAATTTAGGGAAATATCATTAAAAAATAAAGTGAAATTTTTTTTTTTATCTCAATATACATTTCCTATATTATATTCAAGTGGTGTTTATAATTTGTATATAAAATTTTTTACATTCAGTTCACAAAAACTATAGTGAAAATGAGTCATCTTTCAACTTAGATATTCACCCAAAATCTTTTGAATCTTTCAGAGATTTTAAAAATTTGTATTATTATTTCTACCTTAATGAAATTTACATCATCAAAATTAATTTAGGAAAGTATCATATATAATAATTTTAATGGTAACTACCAAATTTGTTATTTGTCTCACATTGAAAAGTAATGTAAGTGTGGTGAATATACTATGTATAAATAGAAGAACTGTCCCACATCGAACAAATATCATAAGCTGGGATGATCACGCGATTATAAATAACAGTCGTCCTTGAAACTTAGAGATGAACCCAAAGTCATTTAAGTCTCTCAAATACTCCATTCGTCCCGGTCATTTATTTGTTTGCCTTTTTTTAGGAGTATTTTAATCAAACGCAAACAAATGATTAAGACGGAGAGAGTATTGTTTTAGAGAGATCTTAAAATTTTGTATTAGTTATGAAAATAATATAATTAGATTCGTGTTAAAAAAAAATTCTATCATTACAGTATAGAATTTCATATTATTTGCATATACTTTGTGTAATTATTAGTATGTTATATATCTCACATTGAAAAACAATATATGTGTGGCGAATATACTAATAAATATAAATAGTAGAATTGCTCCATATCGAACAATTAACATAAGGTGAAGTGATCAACCCAAAATCTTTTGAGTTTCTTAAACATTGTCTTAAAGAGCTTAATTCTTAGGTACTTTGAATCATTTATCGAGTCATAATATAGATCAAATATAACTTGAGTCCCGATAAGGTTGATAACATATGTTTAAAATAGAATAAGTTGAATCAATATATCAATATTATTTTTTAAAAAATTACGGAGTATATTTTATTATAATCTTAAAACTTCAAAAGTTTTTTTTATAAGTTAACTGTTATAGGAAAATTACGAAAATGACATTAACGTAGACCCGTGCATCGCACGGGCATGAAATCTAGTATATATCAAATTACTCTATTTATTGCCTAGAAAATATCAAAAGTTTTGTCTTTATTACCACCACTTAGTACTATTTGTCCCGTCTAAAGCTTTAGACAGATAATATACGTCTTAAGCAAGACTTACTGTTAATGTATGATACTTGATTACTTGGACCAAATGAATTTCGGGTGGGGATGCGACTTAATATGTTTTTGGGTCTCCGCATCTTGGATTATTAATAAATTTTCGGCATGTAATATATTAAGATCCCATCATAAGATACTTAGATGTTAGATCCAATACGACATCAAGTGAGTTAACGATTTAAGCCATAAAGCCTATACTAACCTGTTTTCAATTATTTGTAATTCTATACATTATTTATATTCTCTGTACGAACTGTACCTTGATCGACCACGGTTGTTGGTCTCAATATTGTTGTCGTATAATATATAGATGGTACATTTAATTTAACAGGTTGAGATGGTATAGCTATTATTTTCAATCCCGTTGATATAAGATTATACGTTGTTCATATCATTATATTGGTTTAAATGTATTAAAATCATGTTCTAACTATATATATTCACTTTTTATCGATTTTTAATTGATAGTGAATTTGAAATTGATCTTATAAAAATATACTCCTTACTATTTATATACACTTATATTTTACTTGAATATTTTCACATTGTTGTTTGTTTCACGATTACAATTAACAAAAATCATGCTCATTATTTAGGGCTTCTATATCTAATAATAACGCATGTTATTAATTATAACCCGTACATTTTTTGCACGGGTTTAAAACTAATTTCTCGTTATAATCTCTCTTCATTTAAGTCTCTTACATTGAACATACGTACAAAAGGCGCATTCTTCAATTATTTTCTAATCATTAGTTATTTCAAAGTGAACAATGAACATTAGACTAGGAAATTAATTAACAATAGTTTGCGTACTAAAATCGAAGAAATTAAGTAAAGGAATGGATTAAAACATCACCTCTTGAAAGAAGTAAAATGCTTGGAAATTGGCATCGGTAATTTCATTACCAAGAGCAACAAATGACAAACTTAAGACTACAATAAACATTAAAAATATGGACTTCTCCCATTTTGCCATTTTATTTTTTTCTTTTAAATTTATGATATTTGAAATTGAAAAATGTGTATGTAGGCTTATATAGATTTCAATTCTTTGTATATACCAATATTGTGTATTTTTTACATTAAAGGAATGTAATTCGTAGATACTCATAAAATCACAATCCTAATTGGGTAACAAAAAAACATTAGACAGATTTGGTATGAAATACATGATGATTTTTTCAGATTAATTGTACAAATAAAAACATTTCAATTTTAGTACTCCGTACATCATACATTTTCCTAAATAAGAAATAATTCTTCTGAATGGTTCTTTTAAGCTAAGTTAAAATGGAGGAATTGTAGATAATAGATCTCTATTTCGAGTTCCCATTGTTAAATTCGTTATCGGGCCTGGGCTGCACCTGTACTGAGCAGAGAGAGTCCGTTTTATAAGCTCGGTGAGATGCGACTCTAAAATCAATTGGCAATACAGGGAGTAGCTCATTGTCTCATAAAGTGGTAAATTTTCTCCTATTTTATCATTGTGGGATAACACACACATGTAGACCTGGCAAATGGGTCAAACGGGTCGTGTTTGGGTCGGGTCAGTTTGGGTCGGTTCATCTCGGGTTTGCTCAATCTTTCGGGTCGGGTCGGGTCGCTTTCTGGTTTGGGTCAGTTTCGGGTTTGGGTCACTTCGGGTTTGGGCCATTTCGGGTATGGGTCATTTTGGGTCAGGTCATTTTAGATTCATATCCGATTTATTTAGGCCATTTCCAGGTAAAAATGATCAAGTTAGTTTTCGAGTCAAGCACGGCGTCGAGCAAACTCGCACGGGCCGACTTGGAACAAGCCGAGCTTGAGCTGCACGTGAGCCGTCTCGTCTCATTATCACTCCTCATAATAAATTGGGACATTGAGGATCATTTCAAATCGAGTCGTCTGTGGGTCGGTGGTTTCGGGTAGCGTTATTTTAGGTCGGGTCTCTTTCGGGTCAGTCAAGTTTCGGGTCGGGTCTGGGTCGAGTCGGGTCAATTCGGGTTTTGGGTCATCCTCGGGTTAGGCAATTCCGGGTCGCTTACGGGTCTCGGGTCAGCCTTATCGGGTCAGGTCAGTTTTGTCAGGTATACCCACATGTAGGGTTATTAGGTTTCTTCACACTCATCTACTCTATTTTAATGCGACTAAATGCGCACTTCGTTCAGTTCATGAATTATACATAAGAGGTATTACATTTAATTATGATTTTTCTGAGTTTTATAATAAACGTTTTGATCTTTATTTTAAAGAATTTAAGTTTTTATAATAAAGTTTTTGAGCATCTTTACTTAAATATTAAAAAATTATAACATTTCTAAAAAACTACACTTATAAATTAAATCAATTTTCAGTTGTTCCATCAAAAAATTATTTTATAACTTGCAAATTGTATATACGGAAAAAATATGTTTAAACTTAAAAACTAAAAAAGTATGAGTTATTACATTCAATGTATAATCCTGTACGGTACATATTTTATTTTATACTGACTTAATTCATAATTATACAAAAAATATTAAATCCACTCTTTCCAAAAAAATCTTAAATCCACAAAAATATGTGAAATTTGGTTCGTTGTATATACACTTGTATTTGCATCAGAGAAGTGAATAAGACGTAATAAGAGTATAATTAAGATAGTAATGATGCAAATAAAAATGTTGCTACCCAGGATCGAACTGGGGACCTTCTGCGTGTAAAGCAGACGTGATAACCACTACACCATAGCAACCTTGATGCTTTAAAAATCTCTTATTAACAATAAGACCGTACAATTATTGAGGAATACGAGTACAACACTCCTTAAACCAATAAGATTTTGATTTCTTCCAACTCGAACTTTAAATAAATTTCCTTCCACTCTAGTTAAACCAACCCAAACAAACATCCGGTCCATCTTACATTCGGTGTACTACATCATAAACAATTGAACATAATCTAAACGAAATAATAATGATGCATTCTCATTAATTTTGGTGTACGATAATATAATACACCAGGTGCATCTTATAAGTTTCAACAAACAAACAATTTGCAAGATACTCACCCAAATAAATATAATAGGGTGGATCTATGATATAACATAATTAATTAATCACAAATAATTACTCTAAATAAACTTAATCAATAGTATGGTAATTTAACTCTTGATGAACAAAAGTTACGTCCTTTAGGCATAAATGGGCATTTGATAAGTCTAGTTCCTGTTGTATCAAAACACATTGACACTTGCCAAATCTGGCTATTCCCTTGTGCATCATGGTTGCATCCAATAAACGGGTGGAACCCGAATGCACGAGCAATGGCCCGCTTGACCGACTTGAGAGAGTACGATTTGCTGTTGTCGGGCTTGATCCCTGCTCGAGCCAAGGCTTGGAGGATGTTAATCCTGTTTTTGAGTTTCAAAGCCGTCTTGAAGTATTTAAGTTCACCTAAGGCGGATTTTGAGCATGTGCCATGTTTATTCCATTCGTGTACCCAAAACTTCCTGCCTATTTGTGGGCATGTGTATGTTGGCCATGATTTTCTTAACCGCGTCTGTAGTGGTTTTAGCTGTTTGATAGTAATATAATGAAAAAGGTTAGGAAACCTGTGATACTTTGTACTTAATAAATTAGTCAAAGTCATTCGAGACCAGGCTACATTAGGCAGATGTTAGGAAAACCGAAACATACCAAGGCTTCATCAAAATTGTTGCTTCCGCAATTGTAAGGGAAGTTGCCATTGTTGTAAGGCCAAAGACCGTAAATAGTAAAATCGGGTGTAAGTTTTCCCGTTGGTGGATCGCAACATCTTACTCCTTTCTGAGTACAATATGATCCTAACCACTGCACGCAATTAATAAATCAATGCGATTAATGTACTAATAGAGTTAGTAGATTAATAAATAATGCACTAATTAATAATCCGTTATTAATCGGTTTTTCTAACATGTGGCATAAGCGCAAAGTTAATTAGGGAAAGATTGTTGACAATATTTCACTAATTATCGTAATTAGCTAATGTATATATGTATGTACCTGTTGCACAAAATAGAAAGCACTGAATCCACT
The DNA here is from genome assembly GCA_022085475.1 of Heliosperma pusillum. Lineage (NCBI taxonomy): Eukaryota > Viridiplantae > Streptophyta > Magnoliopsida > Caryophyllales > Caryophyllaceae > Heliosperma > Heliosperma pusillum. Next base: position 75,641 of record JAIUZE010073341.1, on the reverse strand, counting down.
GTTATTTCCCAGGGCAACCCCAGAGAAGCTTAACACCACTACAAGCTTCAACATCATTGAGCTTACGGATTTCGCCATTGTCGTAAATTCGACTAATTTTTCTTAATCTCTATTTGATTTGTTGATTATGTATCTTTGAGTTATGGTTTAGATGGAAAAGAATGGATGGAGAGACCTTGCTTATATAGTGTATGTTCATGCTAGTGGAAGAGTGTGATCTTGTGAAGCTATATACAAGTGGAGTTACTTTATTATTGATGAAAATAAGTCCTTTAATTATTGATTATGTATCTATGTTTAAGTATAATTTGATGCAATCTTATAAGGAGTATCTAAACAATCAAGTATTAAGACATATTTAACATTTTATTATACACTATATAAAGTATAAACTGTTACATGGATCAATTTTGTAATCGTGTATGTCTATTAAATAGATAAATGACTTGTTTAGTAATAAACGGATTATTTTCTGCATAATCAGATTAAAAAAGTAGATTGTAAATAACATATTTTATTAAAAGATTTTAACTACGTTTTGGTCAGCTAAATTGTTTAAGATGTTTGTTAATTAGCAAATCACGATTAAAAGATTATTTTTTCTCTTACTTTACAATGCGAAATAATGTTTTACATTGTTAGGGTAAGTAGCATGTTGCAAAACAGCATACTGACCACAAATATCTTGTTTACATTGTTATTTTCAAAACAATAAGATCGGTAAATTAATTAGTCAACATGCTAAAAAAAATTCCAACAAGTCATTTACAAACCACTTTTTTACGGAAACATATGATATTAGATACCGTCTTTCGGAAAACTTAATCAAGTTTAATCCAAAGATAAAGTGAAAGTTAAGTTAAACGAGCTGTTTTAAATTGTATGTTAGTCAAATTGTGCAATAAGACAAGTCCAACTACTGTCCTTTAATTCTTAGTCCGTCAGTTAAGATACTAAACCGTTATAATAAAACTCCAAAAAAAGTAAAAAAAATGTATAGGAAATCCGTACAAATGAACAAGTACTAGATTGTACAACATGATTTTGTATGTACTCCGTTAAGTTGGAGACATACGGAATACGTATAACATGGGGTCATAATGTCATATACGGAGTACTTTATACTTTTACAGTACATGTTGTCACATGTTGTCTATCATTTATACGGTTGACTTATGACAACTTTATCACGTGCTTTTTAATGTTAATTAAATGGGGAATCACTTATTATTATTATTATAACTTTAGATGCAAGCATACGTTACGGATAACCTCACATGAAGTAGCATGAACCAATTATGATTAACTCAACAAGGATTTATACCTCACCTCTTTTATGTTGAAAAGTTACATATATTATTCCCTTTGAGGTATTAGCCTAGTAATTACGAAAAGTATTGTTACAGTAAGTCACGAGTTTGAATTTTTCTCTCTTATACTCCCTCTTAGTCACTCATTTCTTCCCCTTTCCCTTTTACACAAAAATTAAGGAAATGAATTTGGACCACAAAACACATTACCCCACATACAAATGAATTTAGACCACACAAAACACACAACCCCACATCCAAAAAGGGAAAGAGGGAAGAAAACCCGACTTACCCAATAAGGAAAGAGGGAAGAAATGACCGACTAGGAGGGAGTATATTGTACTGGTCTTGTGCTTTATTTGATATAATAGATATTGCCTCCCACTTAAACATATTGCACAATTAACGGGTATGTTATCCTATTAGTGGGATAATCAGATCAAGTCCGAGTTAACATAAATTCTCATTTAAGATGGAACTATTATATAAATAACAAATCACCTCACTCGATGCCTACGAAATACCAACGCTTTTGTCTTTATTACTACCATATAGTAGTATTTGACTCGTCTTAAGCTTGAGACGGGACGAAGTTATATTAGATTGATTTCATATCACAATAGCTTCCTATCTTTATTATCACAAATTCTCATTTCAGACGGGACGAAGCCCTTTCACGAAAAAGTCTTCTTGTACTCTTCTATATCACAAATTCTCATTTGTGACGGCACTATCCGTCGCAAGCTTGCGACGGGCCGAATACATACTACATTACACTGAAATGGGTCGGAACATGTGCAAATGGATCAACAATAGCCTGCACTACCTACTCCCCTACCCCGTACTACATTACATATTTTATTACTAATTATTAGATTTTATTACTTTTGCATTAAATGCTCCCACTTTCTTTTGCATGTAAAGCAGTGACAATTTCCCTCACTCACCTCCATTCTTTTCTCATCCATACCTTCATCCATTCACCTCCATTCTTTTCTGAAAATTTTACCATAAAAAACCTCACAAAACCAAACCCTAATATCCCAACAATTTTTCTAAATAAAAAATGCCGGATGAAAATGTCAAGCCTAATACAGTGGCTGAGTTGGTTGTTCAAAACGACGACGGTATTGTAGGGAATGATGATGATGATGCCATAAGCGATGAATTTTCTACGAAAATGACAATTAGTGAAGGTTTGTATGTTGTTTTGAATTTTAGGAAAAACTACTATTTTTATTATAATTATAATTATTATTGTTCATGTTGTTATTGAGCCATTGTTGATGTTGTTGTTGTTGCTGAGTCATTGGTTTTGTTGCTGTTGTTGAGTCATTGTTGTTGTACTTTCTGTTGCCGCGCCATTGTTGTTGTTGTTGATGTTGTTGTAGTTTAGTCATTCTAGGGCTTACTACCATAGTTTGCCCTAATGTTTGTATTTTTGTTTCTAATGTACCCTTTCAAATGTCATTATATGTGGGCGTAATGTCACCTTGTATCTTTTATATATATTGTCTTATGCAGATGACATGTTACCATTATTCCCCCAATTGTACCCCTGGTAATAATCATGTCATCCTGTATCTTTTATATATATTGTCTTATGCAGATGACATGTTACCATTATTCACCATAATGTACATACCCCTGGTAATAACCATGTCACCCTGTATCTTTTAGATATATTGTCTTATGCAGATGACATGTTACCATTATTTCCCTTAATGTACCCCTGGTAATAACCATGTCACCCTGTATCTTTTATATATATATATTGTCTTATGCAGATGACATGTTACCATTATTCACCATAATGTACCCCTGGTAATAACCATGTCACCCTGTATCTGTTATATATATTGTCTTATGCAGATGACATGTTACCATTATTTCCCCTAATGTACCCCTGGTAATAACCATATCACCCTGTATCCTTTATATATATTGTCTTATGCAGATGACATGTTACCATTATTCCCCCTAATGTACCCCTGGTAATAGATTTTCGTAGAACAACAAAATGTATGTATTTTTGGTAGTAATGTTCCCTTTCCAAATGTCATTATATTAGGGCGTAATGTCACCCAGTATCTTTATTCTATATTTTCTTATGCATGTGATATGTTACCATTATTCCCCATAATGTACCCCTGGTAATATATTATGGTAGAACAATAAAATTTTAGTATTTTTGGTACTAATGTTACCCTGTCAACTTTCGCAGATACAGATTATTCAAAGTCATTAGTGGGGATGAAAGCATCAAAATGGGAAGTTATCTACGAGATGTATAAGAAACATTCACAGGCTTTGAGTTTCAGTATTAGGAAAGCAACCTTCTGCAAGCTGAATGGGGCTGGCACACCTGAAGTCGAGAGATACTTTGTATGCTCATGCGCAGGACGAAAGGGAGAAGTCAATCTAATGCACGACTAAAGGGAGAAGCCAAAGGAAGAAAAGGAACGTCGGTAAGAACAAGAAAGCTCAAACAAGGAAAGACAACGTAACACAGAATGACGATGTTTACATTCCGATTCCCATCTACTATGAACGTTGTAGAAATGGCAACATTATGACATTTTGCAAAGACATGGGACGCCCCCAGAAGTGCAACGTTTTGCTTACGTTAGTACCAGACCACTTGCAATGTAATATGCCTATTTTGACATTATTTTGTGAACTACGATATTACATGGCCATCCATTTATATATAATTTTTTCAACATTATCATATTTGGACAACTATGTGAAAAGTGGTTATGTTTAGGTAATTGTCCACTAAGTGACCATTTAACGTACAATTGATGATGTGCTAAACTTATGTTACCAATATATCAGCATTTTGTGACCAATATATCAGCTACTGTTACCAATATAAATGGTTACATAATAATGTTGTATCAATGGTTACATATCAATGGTTCATTTTATTATCAATATATCAGCTAATGTACTAATATAAATGGTTACATGATGTTATAGCAATGGTTACATGTTTAATGATGAGATGTTGTCATGTGGTTCACTTTGTTGCATGTTAACGTCAACATTATCATATTAGGACAATTGATGTTTTGCTAAACTTATGTTACCAATATATCAACATTTGTTACCAATATATCAGCTAATGTTACCAATATAAATGATTACATAATGGTGTATCAATGGTTACATATTTTTACCAATATATCAGCATTTGTTACATATTTCACTTTATTGCATGGTAATGTCCACTTAATAAGTAAATAACTGACATATAATAAAGTTGGTCACGTTCTAATAGAATATACCATTAAAAACAAGCTGGTCGTCTTCTAAATAGTCATATTATAAAGACGATCAGTACGATGCAAAGGATCCAACAACAGTTTAAAGATTACATCCATCATTACAACTAACATAGAAATACCGGTCATACCATAAGGCCATAGAACATGTCCTTGAAACAACTAGTTCTTGCCAGCCCTCTTGCCCTCGTGCGGGTGGTCACCATGTTGCCCTTGGGTCGGTCATCCTCACCGCTGGGACCGCCTAACTCCCCGAACCCAAGGTCAAATGACGGTGGCTTCACCATCTCAATGGCAACCAACCTATCCAACTTCTGTCCAAGGGCGTGGAACTCCACCAGGAAAAATGGATCTTTCATTGCTTGCGTGAAAGAACCCTGTAACTGGTCGCCTTCACCACCAAGAGCTGCCATCTCACTTCCATTTCTTGACCCCTCATGCTCGTTTTCACCCGCCTCATGCCCTCCCAACTCCCGTGTCATCACGTTATGCATATGGGAGACCACCTCCATATTTCTCCTTGTCGACATCCAATTGCGTAGACGAATCTACACAATGTACAAACAGAAATTCACATGTTTACCATATGCATGTGACTAGCACAACCCAAAGGAGTAACCAGAAGAACAAAAACATGTAACAAGGGCAACAACAACAAAATGTTATCATTTTACTACAACATGTGTCCATTTCAGATATATACATTTAATATAATATTGGGAACAAATTATAACAATCATTCATGTAACTAGCACAACACATACATCTAACCAGAAGAACACCAACATGTAACCACAACAACAACTACAACACGTAACCACAACAACAACTACAACATGATATCATTTTGACAACAACATGTGTCCTTCTCAGATGATAACATTTAACGTAATATTGGGAACACATGATAATAATCTTCATGTATCCAGAACAATAGGAACATGTAACCACACATAGGTTAAGTGGTAAAATTTCACTACAACAGTATCCATTTCAGATATATATATATTTAATATAATATTGAGAACAATTTTTAACAATCATTCATGTAACCAGAAGAACACCAACATGTAACCACAACAACAACTACAACATGTAACCACAACAACGACTACAACATGTTATCATTTCAACTTCAACATTTGTAACTAGCACAACACCAACATTTAACCAGAAGAAAATCAAAATTTAACAACAACAACAATATGTTACTATTCCAACAACAACATGTTACCACTCCAATCAAAACACGTGCTCCTTTTCAACACAGATTGCCTTAACTTCTACTTACCTTTTGGCACTTCCGCTGGCTTTGGCGCTGTTTTCTTTCCAATGGTCAAGGCCATCTCCACAGCACTATCTACATAATCTGAAAGCGACAAACGTTAGTATAATAAATGGCAACAAACAGGGCAAAAATACGTTAGTTTAATAAATGGCAACAAACAGTGCAAAAAGAGCAACAAATAGGAAAAACAGGGCAACATATACCTTCTGCTTCCTCTTCCTCGTTGCTTGAACCTTCCTCTTCGACTGAACCTTCCTCTTCCTCATCGCCTGATACATTCTCGTCGCCTGACCCTTTCTCGTCGCCTGACCCTTTCTCGTCGCCTGACGCTTCCTCTTCACCTGAACCATCCTCTTCGCATGACGCCTCCTCTTCAGACACCTCCTCTTTAGGCTCCACAAGCTTCCCCTTGCTTCTCCCTAAACTGAAGGTCACTTTCTCCTTTACTTCAGCATTCTTCTTCACTTCAGTCGTTGATTGTGACGCCTTGCCACTTTTCACAACTTTGATGAAAATAAGACAATACAAATGAAGATACATATTAAAAACCACCAAATAATAGGAAAAAAACAAAATTGAATTACAAATTAAAATTATGATACCTTCTTGAACTGCATGTGTCTGTTTAGTTGTATTCTTAGGTGTCACCTTATTTGCTGCTCTTTTAATCCTCATGTTACCAAATATGGTGCGAATGTTTGGGGGTTTAGGGTTGTTTGTCACAAGTTTTTAACCTTGATTTTGTAATTTTAAGAGAGAGAAAGAAATAGACGGTTGAAATGGGAGAGAAAGGGAGAGTGAATGTTTGAGGGATGTGAGATTGTGTGTATAGAGGGAGATCAGAGTGAATGGCAGTTGAATTAACCTAGGGAAGACAATTTAATAAAAAAATATGACTAGTCACTTCAATGCTCCCCTATCTCCTTTTTACTGCCTCACCTATTTTCCCCTATACGGATAAATTTCTACCATTTACATATAATATGGTATCAAATCGACCCGTCTTAACCTTAAGACGGATACCATCCGTCTTAAGGAAGACTAATTGCTTCTATATAGGAAGAAAATAAAAATTGGGAGATCTTAAGTAGAGCCAAAGGTCAACGAAACAATATGAACACAACGTTTGAAATCAATTTACTTGGTAATCTACATAACAATTCTTTGGTATAAGCTCTCCTTTTCATTCTATTAAAAAAAAAAGGTCAGCTGAACATTATGAACACAATGTTTGGAATCCATTTAGTTGGAAATCTACTAATCAAGTATACTTGATTCGAATTCGAATTTGTTCTAGTTTTGATTCGAGTTAAGTCCTATCTGAGTTGTGTTATACCGTTTCACCTTTTAAGTTGTGGCGAAGAGTAAAGCAGTACAATATTTGTGTTATGTCTAATAAGGCATTATTGTAGCGATATCGAAAAGAAAATACGTATAAAAGTGCTATTTATGCTAAAAGCACAATTAATACAATTTTCCTATTACAAGGGGAAAAAACACCTTAAAATTCATTGCCAAATTGTTTTTGGCCACATTTGCTTTCGGGTTGCCCAATACGGTTTAGAGAAAATTTGGTGAAGACATTGTGAAGATTTGGCAAAAAGGATTTACATTAATATAATGTGAGGTGACTAAATAAGTATGTTTAAACCATACGAGTATTTAAAAGAATTACCTTGGGTCGTTCTCACAATATCATATCATGAAACCGGCTCATATAAGAAATTGTGAAGGCTAGACTATGTCGTATAAGTAATTAAATATTAGAGATTGCGCTAGTAACCAAAGAAAGCTATTAGTCTATCACATAAAAAATTTTGTTGTCTTGTCTTTGCTACCAGAGGCCGCCTTTTCGCCGTTAGGACTCCAGTCCACAGCATAAACCTGCAGGAATACCAGAGTAGAAACATCTTTAGTTTGTAAAAAAAACGGAGATACGACGAGAGAGCGTGATAAGTTATAAAGACAAGAGAGTCCAACCTCATCAGCATGGCCTGGAAGGTCATGCTTGAGCTTTCGAGTCCTGATATCCCAGACCTATTTAAAGGAGAATACCCTCGTCAAAAAGTCGATACTAAGATTGAACGCGGATAAGGCGTTCCAGTATGACTATAATGAAAAAATTGCATTGTTTGACTATTATTCATACAAACTTTGCGGTAAAAAGAAACGTAACCAGTTGGTGTCTACTAACCTTTAACGTCGAGTCCTTGCTTGCACTCACTAGAAACCGACTATCTGCTGACCAGCTGCATTATACAGTAACATTTAACAAAAAGGTGGATAGACAACTGTTTTATAATTGTTTTAATCGGATCCAAGATAAGAAAAAAAAAATCACGAAAGGAGATAAGATGTGCTAACCAGATCTGATTAACAGACGCAACGTGGCCTCGAAAAACATGAACAAAACTTCCCGTACGAGGGTTCCACAGCCGGACTGATTTATCAAATGATCCACTTGCCAACCATTGCCCATCAGGGGAAAACCCAACACTGTTTACAAGCTACAAGAACAAGCATTATCAAGTATCAGTCTAACGGACATTGTTAATAATTTGCAGCCGTACAAATATTTATTTGAAACGAAGTCTTCATAACATCCATACATTTTCGAGCTTCTTTGGACTTCAGGTAAAACCAAGAACGAGACGTGTAAAATTGTGTATATTAGAAGACCCGCTATTATACCATTACATCTGATAACACAATATTTTACTCGATTTTACCCTACAATTTATCTCTTATTTAGTCTAATTAGTGACTCGACTTTTCTACTATTCGCTCATATCGTACTAAAATAGAATAGTAGCGGTTTTATATTAATTTATGTCAATATGTATTAGTTTTCGGGATTTTTGTATTGCTTGGGTTATTTTATTTTGCAGGTAACAAATCCGAGTGATAATAAGACGGGTTTAAGACGGAGTGAAAAGGAATAAGTTGAGAGGAATGATGTAAAAAGAAAGTCAAAGGCTGCCATCTCTTAGCCTTACCAAAATCATTTCCATCTTCCTTTGTTTTCCTGCAACTCGACCTCATCATCTAAATAACAATCAAAATGACAAAATTTCCAATTGATAACCATGGTCCTCATTTATTCACTATTACCATACACTAAATTCATCACTATCTAAGGCCACCATTTTCACACACTTCACATACCCATTATCTAATTTGCATCCAACATGCGTTTGAAACCCGAAAACCCGACATCGGAGCTCGTCCTCCATGGCTGCCGTGTCTCAATGGAAGCCCACCGCTCGCACCACCATGGTTGTGCTTCCCACCATCGTGCCCAGCATCCTCTTGAAGACCCACCTCGAATACAAAGCTTTTGGACTTCATTCAAGTGACCGTGCGCAACTAATGCAGGACAGGTCCCACCGTTCGGAACTGACCGTGCGATTCTCACATGTGCCGTGCGATTCATAATGAAGCGTCTGAAGATGTATTTGGTCATTGTTTGTCACGTGTTATTTGGGTATAAGGTTGTGCTGGCATTTTGATAAGAGTGCTTTATTGAATGGGCCATTGGACTTACTAGTGATTATTTGGTCTTTGTTATTTTACATGGGTTCATATATATAGAGAAAAAACCCTTAAAATTAAAAAAGCCTCCACAACTTTCATATTTTGTTCCTCCATTATTATTTTCTCTCATGAAAACTCCATTAATATAGTATAGGAGTAGATTAATCTTCCTCAAAGATGCAATCTTTTGCATTGTAATCAAGATTCAAGTCTTAATCTAATTATATTTCTTCTTCATTTCTTATTTCTTTATTGTTGGTAACAATTTCTTTCTCTTTATTTTTATTGTTGTTCTTTGTTTATATTTTATGTTCTTCCAAGTTTGAATATTTAGATTACTTATAGTTAAAGATTCTATCTTTGAATTTGTTGTTTATTTAATCTTAGCCTAATTAATTAATCTTCACCATCTAGTTAGTAATTACATGTTTTCAAGTAAAAATCTCATCTTTATCATGTTTAACATTAAAGATTCAACCTTTATTACTTTTGTGTGCTTAGCAACCATGAGTAGTGAGTAGTGACCCTTTCTAGGGTCCGATTTAGTCTAATAATGGGTTTTGATTGGTGATTGGTTGAATTAGCAAGTAGTGGTTTATGGGTGATTGTTTTTGGTTGGGGTTGTTTTGTATTGACCCCGTATTTGACCCTTGTTCAACCCTTAGAGGCTAACAATGTGAGTTGGGCCGACTTAGGGGCTACTTAGGCTATCGACGGGAGTTGGGCTTACGGTAGTGGGGCTTGGGTAGAATTGGGGATCGACTCTAGGTGGGTCATTCGCGGGAGCGAGACCCCTTAAAAGAGACTCTACCTTTTGGCTAGGGGATTTCATCCGCGGGAGTGGGAAAGACCCTAGTTGGGACCTAAATGTTGACCCGAAATGCCTTGGACTCGTGTAGGGGTTATCCATGGGAGTGGGACCCTTTATCGACCCTAGAGGCTACCTATACTCGGGAGGGTTAGGTAGTTAGTTTAGATGACTTTATCCCACATGAACCCACATTCCACCGCTTGTTGATAGACCACCCACCGTTGTAACCCATGAACTAAGACTTGATCGGATCCTAGTTACCTTAATCTTGATTTAATCCCGTATTTTCCGTAGCTTATTTGTTTAGTTTGCATTTTAGTCTACATCTTATTATTGTATTTAGTTATCATTAGTTGAATTCAATTTTCCCCCTTCTATCGACTTAGCTAGCGCCCCTTGAAACCGACTAGTAATCGTTTTGCTCTCCGTGGAAATCGACCCTCAAGTGCTACTTTGACAACCGTGCACTTGCGGTATTTAAAACACACATCAAGTTTTTGGCGCCGTTGCCGGGGAGCAATTGCGATATTAGTTTGTTTTAATTTTGTTTAGACTAAGTCATTTGTTCGTAGCACACTCCGGTGTGCCATTTGTCTTACTAACCTTCTACTTTAAGTGTGTAGCTACTCAAGGGGATAATTGTTACCCTTCATTTGTCCTTAAAATGTTGTTCTATCTTGGCTTTCCACAATATGACGATGAAGAATTTTGGGCATACCGCAAAAGACTTAACGAAAGACTTGACTCTTTGGATGATCATGGTTTTAGCGAGGAAGAGTTGCGTCTAACAATTGAATATGGGGTAAATTTTCAAGTTAGATCTTTGCTTGACTCATTGTGTGATGGAGATTTGTCTTCCATATCCCTTAATGAAGCAAATGACCTTTTTGATTGGTTGGATTTTGAAAGCCGAAAGCCCAATTTTTCTTTGTTGTTGAGTGTTGAAGAGAATACTATTGTGGATGTAGATGAGGGTGTAGAGCCATTAAGTGAAATCACCCCATTTGATGACATATTTTCTAGAGAAGAGGGGTGTATTGATCTTGGTGAATCTTTGCTTGATTCTTGTGATTCTATATGCTTTGATAGTGAGCCTTGTTGGGATGAGTGTATTGAGAACTCTTTGGAAGATCAAGTTGATATCATAGAGGATGATATCATGGAAAATGGAATGAGGTATGCAAAAAATTTGGAGTCCTTGAGTGATGATCTTAATAATGATGATGTGTTGAAGGGTGATATGAAAGGAAACTTGAGTGGAGGTGTTGATAGGGAATACAAGCTTGATTGCCAAATTGGTGATGAGATAGAGTTGTATTTGAGTTCTCTGAACTCTTATGATCCAAGCTCCTTTGAAGGTATACCTTGGTTAGGTGACACTTCAAGTGATTGGAAAGCTCAAGTTGATGCTCTAGAAGCGGCTTTGAATGGAAATGAGATGGAATATCCTAAGAGTGATAGGAAAGATGAAGAAGATGACTTATTTCTCCTCCCACCTTCTTGTTTAAAGGCACCTTCTACTCATGACCATGCTTTTCTTGAAAGAGTTAGTGTATACACACTAGTCACTCCTTCCATCTATCGTGATAAACCACCCAATTTGTCGTCTTGTGAACCATGCTATGGTAAACGACCCGTTGTTGAGTGGGAAAATATAGAAATTGGCAATGATAATGGTAGTAATAAAATGTTGAGAAAATTATGGCATCTTGCGTGGGTGTTATTCATCTTAAAACTATTCAAATGCTACTTGTGTTTCTTCATGGGTTTTGAAAATGAGTTCGACAAGTTGCTAAGGGCTTTGAGCAACTATGATGCAAAATGGAGAAAGATTGAAATTTCTCCCTTGTGGGTTTCAAGTAAGTGGATCACTTCAACTCTAACTTTGAGCATGTACACTTTAGATGATTATCATACTTTTAGAGTCACTCATGAGTTGAACATTGTCCCTAACCCACCCCCACTTTGAAAATCCAAACTCTCTCTAATCCAAAAATTTCCTTAGGCATCCAAATTGGAGTTAATTTTAATTAGCTCTCTTTTCATTCTCAATAAACAACCTTGCATTCATATAGTTAGCTTGCATTTAGTTTAGATTTATTATTCTTTATTGCATTTTTATTTACATACTCTTGCTATCAAAATTTTCAAAAACACGTTATTTTCTTTTTCACAAAAAACAAAAAAAATCAAAAATCAAAAATTCAAAAAAACTTGTTCTTTATGTTCCTTCTTCTCCTAACATTTGGACCATTGAGGACAATGTCCGGTTTAAGTGTGGGGAAAATATTAGTATAGGGATTGTTGTGAAAATAAAAAAAATTTGAAAATTTTGAAAAACCCAAAAATACGTGTTCTTTGTATATATTTGTGCTTGTGCGTAGTTTGTTCACTTGTGTAGGATCCGCAATCAATGATCGGAGACAAGAACGAAGGTTTGTGAGCCTAGATTTGGTATGATCTTTCCATCCTTCACCCCTTTCTTTTCTTGTAATTTTACATGAGACGTTGGGAGATTTTTGACTTGTTGATAATGATTTGAGGAGTTGGTGGTTGTGGAATGTTGTGTTGTAGATTAGGATTGCATTTGCTATTATAGTTTGCATGTTTATTTGTTGCATTGTTGTACTTAGCTTGCATTCATGATAAGTTTGTAAATATCTAGTTGCATTCATGTAGTTTAGTTGTATCAAAAAATGTTTTCAAAGAAAATACCAAAAATACGATAAGTGGTTTAATGATTTTGAACATTCCGAATGATAGTAGTCTTGTCTCTAACTTTGAAATTTATTTAAAATTCTTTTGAAAACAATGCTTGCATTTACATGAGTTAATATTAGGCGTCCAAACGGCCTAGGTCAATGTAAATCGAGTTTTGCAAGGTTTTTCATTCCATTTTAACACGTGTTGTTAAACATCCTTGAGTGGTGGTTGGACGAAGGCGACCACGGAGGTCAATTTTTAGTGCTTAAACTTCCCTAATGAAGAGTGTTGTTTCATTTTGATCATGCGATTGCTTAATGATGTTTTCACGCTCATGTTCTTTTCAGGACTCCCGTCACACCCCGGCCACCCAACTTGGCACATTGTGCGCAAGTTGAAAGATTTCGGTGGGTGATCAACGGTTGAATCTTTGGGAATATGGGTGTCCACCGTTATGCTTGTACCCCCATTCGAGCACTTATATAACGGTGGGTCCAAATTGTTGAGAAACACACACAAGTGTAACATTTTGATTTCATGAATTATTGTCAATTCCAAACAAGCACTACCAAAAACCAAAAAGTCAAAAAAATCAAATAATTGGGACAAATATCAAAAATCCAAAAATATTTCCCTAATCAAATATCAAATAAGTTGCCAAAATGGGTAGACCCTCACCTCTTAACATTGATAAGAGACCGACCACACCACCACTTTTGGATTATAACTCATGGGAGACCTAATATTCTACAATCTTTCACCCTTGCTTTACTAGTTTTTGAATGGTAGCGCGGGTGCCTAATCAATTTCATGCATTTGTAAGCGTAATTTTCTTAGATTTTTAACGAAATTTCTTAATTAGATATTTGACTACTATTTGAGGAATGATCGGATGAATAAAACCACTTACTTGTTGGCTTTGGCCTCGGCTACCTAGATGAGGAAGGTAGTCATTTTGTACCTTTGTGAACCGTTTATTGAATGATTAATTGCTTAATTGTTTGGTTCATCCATTTTGTGCAAGACCTCACTTGCCTTGCAAGTCATTCATCTTTCCCATGATCATTGACTATGTGAGTTGAAAGGGCGTTGAGTGCGCTAATACTCATTCGGATATTAGTAGTCTAATAATAGCTAAGTGGTGCTTATATCGTGCACTCACTTTTAGAAGAGTTCGTAGTTAGTCCTAGTACTTACTCGGGGACGAGTAAGAGATAAGTGTGGGGAGATTTGATAACACAATATTTTACTCGATTTTACCCTACAATTTATCTCTTATTTAGTCTAATTAGTGACTCGACTTTTCTACTATTCGCTCATATCGTAATAAAATAGAATAGTAGCGGTTTTATATTAATTTATGTCAATATGTATTAGTTTTCGGGATTTTTGTATTGCTTGGGTTATTTTATTTTGCAGGTAACAAATCCGAGTGATAATAAGACGGGTTTAAGACGGAGTGAAAAGGAATAAGTTGAGAGGAATGATGTAAAAAGAAAGTCAAAGGCTGCCATCTCTTAGCCTTACCAAAATCATTTCCATCTTCCTTTGTTTTCCTGCAACTCGACCTCATCATCTAAATAACAATCAAAATGACAAAATTTCCAATTGATAACCATGGTCCTCATTTATTCACTATTACCATACACTAAATTCATCACTATCTAAGGCCACCATTTTCACACACTTCACATACCCATTATCTAATTTGCATCCAACATGCGTTTGAAACCCGAAAACCCGACATCGGAGCTCGTCCTCCATGGCTGCCGTGTCTCAATGGAAGCCCACCGCTCGCACCACCATGGTTGTGCTTCCCACCATCGTGCCCAGCATCCTCTTGAAGACCCACCTCGAATACAAAGCTTTTGGACTTCATTCAAGTGACCGTGCGCAACTAATGCAGGACAGGTCCCACCGTTCGGAACTGACCGTGCGATTCTCACATGTGCCGTGCGATTCATAATGAAGCGTCTGAAGATGTATTTGGTCATTGTTTGTCACGTGTTATTTGGGTATAAGGTTGTGCTGGCATTTTGATAAGAGTGCTTTATTGAATGGGCCATTGGACTTACTAGTGATTATTTGGTCTTTGTTATTTTACATGGGTTCATATATATAGAGAAAAAACCCTTAAAATTAAAAAAGCCTCCACAACTTTCATATTTTGTTCCTCCATTATTATTTTCTCTCATGAAAACTCCATTAATATAGTATAGGAGTAGATTAATCTTCCTCAAAGATGCAATCTTTTGCATTGTAATCAAGATTCAAGTCTTAATCTAATTATATTTCTTCTTCATTTCTTATTTCTTTATTGTTGGTAACAATTTCTTTCTCTTTATTTTTATTGTTGTTCTTTGTTTATATTTTATGTTCTTCCAAGTTTGAATATTTAGATTACTTATAGTTAAAGATTCTATCTTTGAATTTGTTGTTTATTTAATCTTAGCCTAATTAATTAATCTTCACCATCTAGTTAGTAATTACATGTTTTCAAGTAAAAATCTCATCTTTATCATGTTTAACATTAAAGATTCAACCTTTATTACTTTTGTGTGCTTAGCAACCATGAGTAGTGAGTAGTGACCCTTTCTAGGGTCCGATTTAGTCTAATAATGGGTTTTGATTGGTGATTGGTTGAATTAGCAAGTAGTGGTTTATGGGTGATTGTTTTTGGTTGGGGTTGTTTTGTATTGACCCCATATTTGACCCTTGTTCAACCCTTAGAGGCTAACAATGGGAGTTGGGCCGACTTAGGGGCTACTTAGGCTATCGACGGGAGTTGGGCTTACGGTAGTGGGGCTTGGGTAGAATTGGGGATCGACTCTAGGTGGGTCATTCGCGGGAGCGAGACCCCTAAAAGAGACTCTACCTTTTGGCTAGGGGATTTCATCCGCGGGAGTGGGAAAGACCCTAGTTGGGACCTAAATGTTGACCCGAAATGCCTTGGACTCGTGTAGGGGTTATCCATGGGAGTGGGACCCTTTATCGACCCTAGAGGCTACCTATACTCGGGAGGGTTAGGTAGTTAGTTTAGATGACTTTATCCCACATGAACCCACATTCCACCGCTTGTTGATAGACCACCCACCGTTGTAACCCATGAACTAAGACTTGATCGGATCCTAGTTACCTTAATCTTGATTTAATCCCGTATTTTCCGTAGCTTATTTGTTTAGTTTGCATTTTAGTCTACATCTTATTATTGTATTTAGTTATCATTAGTTGAATTCAATTTTCCCCCTTCTATCGACTTAGCTAGCGCCCCTTGAAACCGACTAGTAATCGTTTTGCTCTCCGTGGAAATCGACCCTCAAGTGCTACTTTGACAACCGTGCACTTGCGGTATTTAAAACACACATCAACATCTATTCTTGAGATGAAGATACAGGTACAAGCTTGAAAACAAAAACATTCGTTTTAACCAGCGTACCCGTATTCAACACCAAAACTCGTGAGACACGAGCCACAATGTGCCGGACACCTACAAAGCCATGTCTGATTTTCTTCATTTATTTTGACACGTGTCCATGGTATTTGGACACATCTCGACATGTGTGATGTGTCCATGGTATTTGGATACATTATGGACATACCTTCAAAATCAAGTTGAATTTAAGGTGAATGGTGTGTATTATTTTACGGTGGAGCTTGGTGGGGAAGTGAGTTGAATTTGAAGTGAATGTTCTATAGAAGAGGAATGAGAAGTTGAAAGCGATTGATTAGAAGTTTGGCAAATAAGAATGCGTTATAGTCAAGGTCAAATTTAACATTCACTTGTTTAAGTTTAATATCAAATACTTATACAATAGTATAATCGTCCTTTTATAACTATATAAAAATATATATACTTTATTAAATTTAAATAATGTGTCCCGTGTCCTACAATTCATGGGATACCAGTCACGTATCCGTTTCGCGTTCGCGTTCGTGTCCGTGTCCGTACCTTTGGGTGGTTACTTACCTAGTGTTCAACAGTACAAACTAAAAACCTAAGAGCACATTTCCATCACAGGGATAAAAAAATGTATACAGAATATGCGTAGCCTATCATGTGAATTACCTAGCAGCGAATTCTAAACTTTTTTGGCCCTATCTATTCCATCTCTTGATCCCCGGAGAAGACCCTCTCCCCGATCAAACATTTGTGAGAGAAATAAGATCAAACTATATCCACACTTCTTAGCAAAAAATTTTACAAAAAGAAATATATTCCGAACCTGCTGGTGGCCCGTCAATCGAAATTTAGGGTGCTTGTCTAGAAGAGGTTCCCATATGTACAGAGAGCGATCATCAGAGCCTGAAACCAGTCTCTCTGGAGCGTTTCCTCTCACTTTGTTATAAATCTCCAAAGCAGCCTAATAAAGCCATAAAATGTATTGGAATCACCCTCAACCAAAAATAATATACGTCATATGGTAGGGGCATCAACCACCACACAGATAGCAACGAGAAAGATTCTCTCATCTCAACCACCGCCGAGAGCTAGTGGTGAAAATGGATGAGCTATTCCACAATCATGTTTAATATGGAGTCCAAATAGTAGAAGCAATTATAACAAACTTTCAGAAGATGAAACGAAAATAAAGTACTCCGTATAAAACAAGAAGAAGTCAATGATATGGAATTTTCCTTTCATCCTTCGACTCTCACATAAAGTCATAAGCATATAGTAATATATATTAAATCCATTCACTTGTCAGTTTTCATATATTGAAGTAAAAGATACAGTTTTTAAACGTGTATTCCCTTCATTTCAATTGATTGTTAACATTTGTATTCCTTCATGAGGAGAATTTAAACAAATGTCATTAATCAGGTTGAATCAGGATGAAAAGAAGGTCAAACGATTGCTCACAAGTCACAACCTTTAGTACAAACACTCCACTTAGTTCGTTAGTCGCCGTATGGCGAGTTTGAGAAGACTAGTGACTGACAAGACACATGGCACTCATTGTTCGATACTTTAAATTCAAACACGATCAGACGTAACACATGAGACGTGTCGGACACAAAAAATTATGTACATGAGCACAAATACTCAAAATCACTACATTAAAGAATTTTGTTAGTAACTTGTCTTTATACAACACCAGTAGCCTATGCATTTAATTTATATCGCTCTACTGTCATGAAAGCCAAATATTTACTAGTAGTATTAAATTTGTATCAGCGGAGAAGGCAGAAAGAGAAGGCCTAAGGAGTTGCTCAAAAGTTCAAAGGCAATAATTACATTCTGACACAAACAAACTTAAATTACCTCTTTGGCTTCCTCGGGACGATCATATTGTGTACCCTTGTGACCAAAAGCTCCAGTACGAAGGACATGATCGGTGCTGAGTGCCAGAGAATTGATCCAATGCCCATGCCCCTACAAATTAAAGTTCATCAAAAGACGTTAGAGATAAAATATGGTCTACGGATCATCTAATGTGCTTTTCTTTAAAAATATAGAAGCCCAAATTCTCAAATGTGTTCGATATAAAGCAATCTCAACCATCAAAGCCAAGCTATGAAGCAATAATAAAAGTAGTGTCATTGACTTTTACAAAAACTATGCGCTAAGATCAAACTACAAAAAAAAAATTAATAATACCTTTAACTCACGAATCAACTTCCCTTGCTTTGTGTCCCACACTTTTATAGTACAATCTTGAGAGCTGTTACAGATAAAGAAAATGTATGATCGAAGAATTCTTCAATTAATACTAAAGAAAGTAACGATGAGCAGAACCTTCTACTAAAAACAATAATGAAAGAGCTAGTAAAGTGTTTCTTAACATGTATCCATAATTAAGTCCAAATGACACTAGTTTTGTTTTGGATAATCATACAATAACACTAGTTGAAAGCCATTGACTCCAAACTAAGCCAGAGGATCGTGAAACCAAATGAAGCTAATTCAAGCATATCTGAAGACAAACTGAAGTGTCGGCATCCAAAGAAGCGAGATATTAAACGGTAAGCAAAGGAAAGTGACAACATATACGATTATACAGTGTATATTTTTAGCAAGGTGAAACTGAATCCACAAGTAACACCATCTGGGTTTCAATGAAAACTTTGTCCTATCACATCTACATAGAAAAACACAAAATAATATCTCAATTTAAATGGCAACATACCCGGTGTATATTACTCCATCTCCGCCCCATTTTACACATGTTACAGATAGTGTATGGCCACTCAGGCACATTACACATCTCTTAAGAACTAAATCCCAGATGCGCACATCACCATCTTTGCTAGCACTTACAAATCGGCGACATGGAGCTTGAAGGTGGAGGGGTTCCCAAGATATCGCTGTAATCCATTTTCTGTGCCCCTGAAATGAGAATTTCCAATAAAGTCTCACAAAAAAAATGTGAAGGGACCCATCAACAACATGGCTAAACATGAATTAAAATGATCACAACGTTGTACAGAACGTACGAAGTTTGTAATTAAGATTTATGTTAAAAGACATTACCACAAGCGGTCCGCCAAGGGACTTTCCAGTGCTCGGATCCCAGCACATAATTTCTCCTGCCTTGCTGCCACTGGCTAGATACTTAGCATCAGGAGACCATTCAACGCAAAGAACCCAGTTCTTATGTCCTATACATAAATAAGACAAAGACAAAGGTAGTTGAAGAAACTAGAAGCATGCATACTGTATTTGACAAAGCTACGATTAAGAAGCTAACCTTGACATGTGTACTGCGGTAATTGGGTATCTACATCCCAGAGCGTGATATTAGTATCGCCTGAACCACTAGCCAAAATTCTGCCATCGGGACTAAATTTAACCACAAGCACAGCGTCTCTGTGAGCTGCATCACAAGAATCAAAAGCGAAGCGGTTCAACAACTAGTATAACTAAACTAACAGAGAAATAGGTGCAAATCACCCCCCATAACTTTCAACAACTTAAACCTATTCCCATTAGTTTAACATTTGGTGCAATTTACCTCCATTTAATTGATTTAGCTCATACTTGTATTAGCTATATAATTCCCTCTCTTATTTATTTCCCATTTAGTTTCCCTCGTTTTTGTAAGATATTTAGTCAATTGATCCATCTACCCCAACCAGTCTACCACACTAAACCTTCAACAACAACAACACATATGACGCCACCCTCTACAAACCACTACGCAGCAAAAACTGCCCCGTCTTATGTCGACCCAGCGCACATGCCATCCAACACCGTTGACACCCTATTTGCCTGGAGAGGGGATTTCTGGATAAATTAAGATTCAGGGTGGTCGGTTTCATAGTGACGAGGGTGATCAGAGGTGGAATTACTTTCCACTTGTTGAAAGCTATGGGACTGATATGCACATAAGAGTAAACCTTAGGCAAAAAAATTCCGACTTTCCCCCAGGTATATCAATCAGTCTATAAAAAAGGTTATTTTACCAGATAGTGTTTGAGAACAACGATAAACAGGAGCAATGCGAAAAATTGCTTGAGGCTGGTAAACAATTTGTACTATATTCTCCACAGAAGCTGCACAAACAAAAGCCAATTACAATTACACCTTGTATAATATTCTTTCCGTCTCCATCATTTATTTACATTTTATATCGTATTGAGGGACGGGGGTAATAGACTAATTGTATAGTACTGACCATTAGTTGTCTGAAGGAACACTCCGAGTTCAACGACAAGTTCACGGTCATTAATATAGAACGCATAGGGTAGTTTCTCTTCCTGTAACAAAGAAATACAATAATAGTCGTAATTCTAAGCATGAGACGACAAAAGTAACGAAATAAGGAAAGAGGGAACAAAATGCGACTTGAATGAAAAAGTAAATAGGGAACAATACATCGACTTGAGGGAGTTAAAAGGGAATTGACTCACATTGTTGAGAAGTTTATTAATAATTTGCTGAAAGTGTTTGGGACCGAACGAATGAGCAACACTGATAGGTCCTCCTAATGGGTTCCCTTCTGAGTCTTTCAACAAACAAATCACACTTTTTTCCTCTTCTCCTCTTAATTCCACCATTTTTCTCGTCAAAGTCAAGATTTTTAACCTAATAAAATATAACCAAATTATACGAAAACAAAAAAACACTCAGAAAAATCTAAGAACAAATTATCGGGAATTGGATAAAAAAAAAGGAACCTTTAACAACTTTATTGTTTTGGGTAGAAGAAAAGGAAGACTAAAGAAGAAGGTAAGAATTAAAGGAGGAGTTACCTGTGAAATTCAGTAATTGTGTTCTGGGTGGAAGCTTTGAAGAAGTGAAGAATTATTGTAATAAAAAACGGCAGCAAAGGAATAAGGAAAATGATGTAGGTTTCTTTATTAATTCTTTTGTTTTCTAGTAGTTGAGACTTGAGACTTGAGACTTTATTGGGTGGGTTATTAGGGGTGGTCAAAGACGCGGGCCAGCTCGGCCCGACCCGCCCTTTGGGTCACACTTATGCACAGCCGGCCAGCCCGCCCCCTGCCCAGCTCGACCCGCCCCAACCCGTCCTCCGGGCCCCCTTTCCTGACCCGCCTAGCCCACCCCAACCTGACCCGACCCGCCTGCCTCGGGGCCAGTTCCGAGGGCCCCCTCACCTAACCTGACCCGCCCCCAGTCCGTTGGTTTGACCAGCCCTAGGTGGGTATAGACTAGACCTGGCAAACGGGTCAACCGGGTCGGGTTCGGGTCAGGTCAGTTTGGGTCTCTCGTTGATTTCGGGTTAATTCGGGTCGGGTCGGGTCATTTCGGGTTTCGGGTTTGTTTCGGGTTTGTTGTCGGGTCCGTTTCGGGTAAAAGAATAAGAGACAAAAGGCCATTTTAAGTCTTTTCGGTTCAATTAAAGTTATGTTTTCTCGGGTCATTTTCGGGTTGAGTAGTTTTGGATCGGGTTATTTTCGGGTCGGGTCAGTTACAGGTCAAGAAAGATCGGGTCATGTTCGGGTCGGGTTGGGTTCAATCGGGTTTCGGGTCACATTCGGGTGTTGTAGTTCGGGTCACGGGTCGGGTCATTCGGGTCGGGTTGCTTTTGCCAGGTATAGTATAGTCGTATAGACTACAGAGGCAGGCATAGAGCTAGCCATTGGTTGGTCCGGGCTGCTAGCATGTTAGGGATGTGACCCGCACCCAACACCTGGTGGGACTTTAACGGGCCGGGTTGGAAGGCTTTGTAAAGAAGCGGCATGGTTAATTAGCAGCCAAACCTTTAGGTTAAACTCCGTATTATTGAGTAAATATTCATTTAATACTATCAATAAATACATGTATTTATACGAAGTATATATTAAAATTCTAATTAGAGTATTTCACAATAAGACAATTTTATACAATAATTACTCATTTGATAAACACTCCCTCGCTCATAGCTTACACTTAAGGAACATCACGGATCATTCATTAATACAATAATAGTCTTGTTAAAAAAAAGAATTTGTGAAAACATTTCTGTCATCCCAAAGTTCAAAACTCAAATATAGAAGCTGCAAATATACTACAGTAAGCACTCTGCTATCAACCAAGTATGCGTACTGAAATTATCATTTTATAGAAATATTAATTCATTTTTCACATTTACGTTTGAATGAGACGTTAAGATTAGATAATTAAAATTCAGCAGTTTACCCTACAGAGACTCTATTAATAAGTTCTTACCCTGCAACCTAAAGCGACCCGATTGCCGCTAATCGAAAACAGCTCGTACTCGAAAAATACGACGTCAAGTTGATCAGAACTCGTACAATGACCATTGATCAATAGCGACGGAGATACCATGTACAAAAAATTACTATTATCAATTTAGACAATTTAGAAAAAATTTCTTAATTATTTTACTAGTTTTCAACCTTTTAAATTAGTTTGTATTGTATATTCATATTGTGTCGTGCAACCTAACGGTATCATAACGAAAAATGAAAAAGAGTGTGTTGTGCATTAAACCCAAACTAAAGGGGCGAAATGAGAACAAGATTATTACAAAGAGGTATCGTGAAAAATAATACGGACAATAAAAACAATGCATGGATGAAACAACACAAATTCTTCACATAAAACAAACGTCCAGTACAAATAAAAAAATTTTGTTTTATTTTATTTTGATTATACATAAAAAACGTCTCGTATATACCTATATAATAATGATTTTTATATTAGAAATGAATCTAGATGATGAGTAGATAGATAATGATAAAACAAACGGAAGTTTTTTTAAAATATGTCCTTCAAGCACATGTTAAAGATTAACTTAAATGTAAAGTTCTGTAATAAATATTGCATTCAAATATCAAAATGTGGTATATTATTTTTGTTTTCTAGATATTTATCCTAAAACTTTCTATTTAAACTTGATAACTAACTAAATGAGACTTAGGGCAACATATTGGGTTTATAAAAATTACAGTAAGGACTTGAGAGTATATCCTAGTATATATATAGGATAGTCTCAAACAAAAGAATAAACATAAAACATTTATAATTCAAAACTCCTTAGTAAAAAATGGACTCTTCTTCTCTCCGTTGGTGTCAAAAATGTAATAAAATGGTATTTGTGTACACCTCTGCTAACTCCCAGTTTCCTGTATGTTATGAATGTCATAACCCTATCCAACTCTCTGAGGAAGACTTTCTTCCTCCTCATTTGGCTCTTCGTTATGCACCCGATGATGACGAGAATGCTCCGGTCCCTTGGTCAGACGTGTTAGCTGGGACGATTGAGGGGAAGACTAAGGTAGAGATTAAGGACGCGGAACTACCATGTCCCATTTGTTATGTTGATTTTATCATTGGAGAACTTGTTGAGGAACTCCAATGTGGGCATCGATACCATGATGATTGCATTACTATTTGGTTCCATGGCAACAATTCTTGCCCTCTCTGTCGCTTTGAGCTCCCCGAGGAGGCGAGAATTAGAAAAGGCTCTGGTGGCGGTGCTGGTGCTGGTGCTGGTGCGGGTGTGGCTTAATCCTTGAAGTTGAATGTTGGAAAGGTAAAATGAAAACTATATTTGTTAGTATTTTGTTGTAAATGCATGCAAGGTCTTGCTTAAGACGGGTCGGATCTTGCAACGGGAATTTTGTGAGAGGAAATGGGTAGAGGGGACAAGGTGGGCACCCCCATGTGCTCTCCACTCACCCTTGATGGATATTTTGTGAGAGAATATGGTATCCGTCTTAAGCTTAAGACGGATACCTCCGTCTTAAATAAGAATTTGTGATGATTTAATTATTAGGTTTGCATAGCTTTCATATAAATGCAAATAGACTGAAAAAATTTCTTTGCTCATGATTAATTGTTTGTGCATATTAAAGTTCAAAATTATTTCTTAGTTCTATTACTCATATAAATTACAACATGCATAATTTATTTTTCAAATTATAAAGATGAATAGTGAAAATAGTTATATATAAACTTCTCTTTTTGAAAATACGATAAAAAATTTTAGGTGTTATATATATACTTTGTAGATATTAGATATATACTCCGTACTACTCAATGACGAACGTGATATTTTTCTTAGGATTTATGTTAGTATAACTCCGTGAAATAATAAAGGAAATAAAAAGAAAAAGGATGGAGATACGATATAATGAAGAGGAGTTTAATTAGCCTTTCAATATTAGGTCTCGATTACAAAGGTCCTAATCATCGATATAAAAATAAACTTATTTCAGCTAAAACACCCAAGTATATTTTCGCAGTATCGTATCATTGCATACATTTTATGTTGACAGTTGTAGACTAATTATTCTTGGATTTTATAAATCCATATTTTACCGTTAATTATGTATAGGAGGTAATAAGGTATGATATTGTCTAAGAGGTTGTTATTGTTGGTTATGTTATGCATTTGCGTTCTCATTAATTTCAGGCGGACGGTATCTGTCTTAAGTTAAGATGTATAACATAAGATAACCTTTGCTATAAAGCTATCACTAATTTATTATAGAGTATTAGAAAATGACAAATTTAGTTAGATTTCATTTTAAGTTAAAATCGTCTGAAATAGACTTTTTTTTTCTTTATTTATGTTAGCCCTAGCCCTAGCTCATGTTGTTAATAACTTTTTTTTTACAGAATCCGAATAAGAAGGAAATCATCTGTGACTATGAGCTGAAGATCTTCACGTCTATTAATTGGCTTCTTTCTCGTTTGTTTAAATTAATTAAATGTATGTTACTTAAGTACGGAGTACCAATTAGACTTATTATTGTAGTGGATGTTTGTAGTATTTATGTATGTTGATGTTCCTAATTAATTAATTATGAAGATTATTAGTAGACTTGAATGTTATGGTCCGATGCCGGATGCCGTGTCATTTAGTATCATTCTTGATTTTGTTTAGTTTCGAGTTCGTAATCGACGTTCTTTGGGTTCAATTCTTTAATTTGCCGGTCAATTTATAGCCGAGTTTGGGGTTCGTTTGTGACGGAGTTGCAAATTTTTTTTTAAAAAAGTAATAGAACTCCCGGCCTATTCTTCCAAAATCTTTGTTTGGGAAGCGAATTATTAGATACTGCGTACGTTTTAGCTGAATACAAATTGTTATATAAGACCACTTCTGTATATATAAGACAAGTCCAATTACAAATAGACTAATACAATTAATAAATAAATATTTAGTTTTGATAACCTAATGCTTTATATTGATGTGTCCGTATTACTCGTAAGATACGCAGTTATCAAAATAAAATTTAGATATAAATGTAATCTAATGATTAGCTAGGGCTATTCTCCTATTGGGCAAGTCTTATGTTATAAAACGGTCTTATAGAAAGTTTTTTTTTTTTTTTTTTTTTTTTGACAATGGTCCTATTATATAGTTCAACCAATTTATGATCCAAAATAAGGCCCAAACAGAAGGACTTTCCTTGGAGCAAGGTCTTATAGAAAACTTGGGCTGGTGTCATGTTGCTGGCATAAGAGTGTTTGCTAGCTTATGGTCTCGCAAGGGCCGGTGGCTGTTTTGAACAACGTCTGATCCACCCATGGAAGTTTTGGTGGCTAGGACTTCGGCGTAGGACATATACTACGTGTTAAGCACGGTCTAACTAAGGCTTGGGGACTGTCCTCTCGCTTCCTTTGTCGTAGAGCTTAGCTAAGAAACGAGTTATTAGGGTGAATGACTCAAATCAGGCGAAACTGAGTCAGAATTAGCAGTATGATCTACGTAAATAATGACTATCGGATATTCAGATTGTTATGGCGGTAGTATAAAAAACAGTGGAAGAAAAGGAATAATCTTATCTGATTGTTGTGGCGTGACTTTAGATCACTGTCCTAAAGTCGTTTATGCCCCGCGTCTACTACACACGGTCTCAGTGGCAGTCGACCCCCAGGATTACACAACGGCTGCAAACTTCGTGTAGGGAAGAGAGCAGATGAGAACCACCATAAACATTGCCATGACTCTTTTAACTAAGTTATAGAAGACATATTCTGTAATTTGCAGTTGGTATTATTTGTGAGAAGGAGGAGAAAGACTGGTTTTTCTGTGTGTTTAAAATGCAGGAATAAGGGGGGTTATATATAGGGAGATGAGGCTGTCTATGGCAGACTAAAGACATGCATGCATGAACTCCGTCAGGAATATTTCCTGCAAACAAGCAAGCCTACTGCAGCACACAAACAGAAGGAATCTTTGCGGGTGACTGACACAAGCAAGCCTACTGCAACATTTGTTTCAGTTGGAAAAAAGAAAGAAAAGGTGGGCAAGCCCGCACCGCAGGTGCTCTACCAAAGCCCAAAGCCCGAAGCCCGAGCCGAGCCGGCCGGCCGTGCAGCGCGCGCGCGTGTGTGGTTGGTTAGATACTTACCAGACACTCATCTAGTAGAGTAGAGTATGAGGTCATATATAAACCCATGAAACTTGTTTTTCATGGTCAATGTGGGATAGCAAAATACAAGTGGGTAGCTTATTTTGAAGCATATATCCAACAATCCCCCACATGATTCAAAAGAAGACTCAAAAAGAAAGAAGACTGTGGCAACGGAGACTCGGAGTTCAAACGCTGGTGTCTTGTGGACTTTAACCAGTGTTTAGTGACTTACATTTGGTCTCAACCGCCATTGTGGGTGGTTTAAAGCCTTTAACCCTTAAATGGAGTTGGTTTGAGATCAAGTGCGCACTTACCGATTCTCAAATTAGGGTGAGAACTCACGACATTCATGAACTCATCATGAATAAAAACTTTTGTAAATGTCTTTTACTTGGATTTACCAAGTGCCCTCTCAAAGTATTTCCTGGTATTTCATGAATGCCTCTAAAGATTCCAAGCCACAAGAATCTCTTGGGGGTAGGGCAAGGCACCCCCCACATTCACATAGGTGAGTTCATCAAGTTTGACTGTCACAAACCATCCTTTTGGACTATAAACTCATTAAGAGCAAATGCTCATCCTTACAAAATGACAGTAAAATCACATACATAATACTACATTTAACACAACAATGGGAATGGAAGTAGTATTTAACAATCTAAGTTCCTTGTGATTTCGTTTGACCAGTTGAACTTAAGCAATTAAGACGGGTATCCATCACAAGTCACTTTTTTACAGGCTTTAAACCCATTCCCAGTGCTGACTCCAGCACTAATTTTCTGCAGAGGCCTTTAGTAAGAGGATCGGCAATATTCCTCTCAGATCTTACATACTCGAGTGATATCACATTGTCTCTGATCAGATTTCTCACAATTCCATGTCTTAAGCGAATGTGTCTCTTTTTGCCGTTATACGCTTGATTATTTGCTACCCCGATTGCAGCTTGTGAATCACAGTGCATGGAAACTGATGGAGTCGGCTTCCCCCACAAAGGAATATCTGCTAGTAGCCCTCTTAGCCATTCAGCTTCTTCTCCTGCCAAAGCTAAGGAAATAAACTCAGATTCCATCGTAGATTTAGCAAGACAAGTTTGTTTAGTCGACTTCCAAGAAATAGCACCACTAGCAAGAGTAAACACATAACCACTAGTAGAGTGAATCTCATCATTACCAGATACCCAATTAGCATCACAGAAACCTTCCAGAACACAAGGTGTTTTGTCAAAGTGTAGGCCCCAATCCATGGTGCCTCTTAGATATCTCAAAAGTCTAATCAAAGCATTCCAATGATCTCTACTAGGATTATGAGTATATCTACTAAGCCTACTAACGGTGTAGGCAATGTCAGGTCTAGTGCAATTCATTAAAAACATGACACTACCAATCACTTTAGCATATTCTTCTTGAGACACACTATTACCATTATTCTTCGTTAGGTGAATACTAGAATCATAAGGAGTGTGAAGTGGTTTACAATCATATTGATTAAACTTTCTCAGAATTTTCTCAACATAATGAGATTGACTCAAACACAATCCTGATTCAGTTCTACTGATTTTAATGCCAAGAATAACATCAGCCTCACCCATATCTTTCATATCAAAACGTGAGCTCAAGAAGTCTTTTGTTTCATTTATGACATACATGTTGGTGCCAAAGATAAGCATGTCATCCACATACAAGCAAATTATCACACAACCATTTTCATCATGTCTAGCATACACACATGAATCAGAATCATTAACCACAAAACCATTTGATGTTATCGTTTTGTCAAACTTGTCATACCACTGTTTTGGTGCTTGTTTTAGACCATACAATGACCTAATCAATTTGCATACCTTATCTTCTTGACCGGGAATTACGCACCCCTCGGGTTGTCTCATATAAATTTCCTCATGCAAATCACCATTTAAGAATGCAGTTTTAACATCCATTTGATGTATGACAAGATTATGAATGGACGCAAGTGCTACCAATGCTCTAATTGTGGTTACTTTAGTCACAGGTGAGTAGGTGTCAAAGAAATCTAAACCCTTGGTTTGACGGTTCCCACAAACAACCAACCTAGCCTTGAATTTATCAATGGACCCATCTGGCTTAAGTTTCTTTTTAAATACCCATTTGTTACCTAAGGCTTTACAACCCCTAGGAAGCTCAGTCAAGACCCATGTATTATTACTCATTATCGAATCAATTTCGCTATTGATAGCCTCAAGCCAGAAGGAAGAATCGACAGATTGCATGGCCTCTTTATATGTTCTAGGGTCCTCTTCAAGTACGAAAACATTAATCTCATGTTCATTTAGACACATGTTTTCAGTTAGCAAAGATGTGACAAAATCTGATCCAAAACTAGTTTTGGTTCTGACACGTTTACCTCTTCTAGGTTCTACAATTTCATTGGTAGATGCATGCTCATGAGATGAAGAAGTAGATGCAATAGGCAAGCAAGAGTTTACCGTTTTCATAGGAAAAATATGCTCAAAAAATTCAACATCTCTTGACTCTTTAATGGGTCCAAAACCTGATGACTCTTTAATAATTAAACGATATGCAGCACTGTTTGCAGCGCGACCAATAAAGATAGCATCCACAGTTTTAGGTCCA
This sequence comes from Heliosperma pusillum, assembly GCA_022085475.1. Classification (NCBI taxonomy): domain Eukaryota; kingdom Viridiplantae; phylum Streptophyta; class Magnoliopsida; order Caryophyllales; family Caryophyllaceae; genus Heliosperma; species Heliosperma pusillum. The sequence goes on along the minus strand of JAIUZE010073341.1, from coordinate 46,326 downwards.
ATTTTATTTCTTTGAAATTCAGGTAGACCAATTTTAGCCAAACACCCCCACACTCTGAGATAGTTAAGGTTTGGAGGGTAACCTTTCCATAATTCATAAGGGGTTTTACCGGTTTTCTTATGAGGAACACGATTTAAAATGTGACAAGCATACAAAATAGCTTCTCCCCACATATTAACAGGCATACCAGAACTTAAAAGCATTGCATTCATCATATTTTTAAGTGACCGGTTTTTCCGTTCGGCTATTCCATTTTGTTGTGGAGCATAAGGTGCGGTGAACTCGTGAATAATACCATGTGACTCACAAAAATTCTTTAGTGGTTTACCGTCATATTCTCCACCTCTATCTGATCTGACCCGTTTGATTTTTAGATCTAATTGATTTTCAACCTCAGTTTTAAAGATCATAAATTTTTCTTCAGCTTCGTCTTTTGTACTCAACAAGTAGACACGTGAATATCTAGAGAAGTCATCAACAAAAGTGATATAGTAATGTTTCCCTCCTCTACTCATAGAATTTCTAAAATCACCTAGGTCCGAATGAATTAACTCTAGAAGACTTGTAGATCGTTCTACACATTTATTAAATGACGCTTTGGCATGTTTTGCCTCAACACATATCTCACATTTATCAAAACATGAGTTACTAAAACTAGGAATCAAAGTTTGTTGTTTTAGTCTTTTAATAGACGCCACATTCACATGTCCTAATCTAGCATGCCATAAAGAAACAGACTCAACAATATAAACAGAAGCAGAAATATTCTTATTGATAGTCTCAACATCAAGTACAAACAAACCAGCATTACAAAATCCTTTCCCAACAAAGTTCCCATTTTTCGTGAGAACAAGCTTATCAGATTCAAAAGTCAACTTAACACCAGCCTTGTTAAGGAGTGAGCCGGATATGAGATTTCTCCGGATGTCGGGTACATGCAACACATTGTTCAGTTCAAGAGTTTTCCCGGATGTCAACTTGAGAAGGATTTTTCCCTTCCCTTCAACTCTGACTGTGCTAGAGTTACCCATGAATACACATTCACCTCCGGGTACCTCCGAGTACTCTTTGAACATTTCTTTAGAAGTGCATATGTGCCTCGTTGCACCCGTATCCAACACCCATTCGGAAATATTACTTACCAAATTAACTTCCGACACAACAGCAGCTATAATATCATCTGACTCGACTAGGTGGGCTTGAGACTTGTTACGCTTATACTTAACATTATGACCATCTGGACAGAATTTAGACACATGACCAGTTTTACCACATGTGAAACACTCGCCTTTGAACTCCCTTTTATACTCCCTTTTATACTCCCTTTTCCCTTTGAAATATTCTGTTTTCTTAGGTCCAAAATTTTGATTTGTCTGATTTGATCCCTTTGAAAAATGTTTTGGTCCTTTTTGAAAATTTTTCTTAGACTCAACCAAGTTAGCAGTGGAGGACGAATGGTCAACTTGTTTTCCTTTGGTCTGAAACCTGTTTTGTTCTTCAACTTTTATGTGAGACACGAGTTCTAAAAGAGTAAATTCTTTTTGTTTGTGTTTCATATTGTGAACAAAATTCTGCCAAGACGGGGGTAATTTATCAAGAAGACAATTAGCTTGAAACATTTCACAGATTTTCATACCTTCAGCAGAAATTTCAGAACATAAATTTTCATAGTCGTGAACTTGGTCTAAGACGGGTTTTTGGTCAGACATTTTAAAAGCAAGCCACCTACTACAAGCATATTTTTTAGACCCATAATCGTCACTACCATATTTGATTTTGAGAGCATCCCAAATATCTTTAGCGTTAGACAGTTTTGCATAAATCATATAAAGGGAGGGATTCATGTAATGAAGTAGCATTCCTCTACAAGTTTTGTTATCGCATGCAAAGTCCCTACCACTATTAGGAGGAGCATAAGAATCTGAGAGGGTGTAGTCTACACGAATTTGACCAAGAAAGAAGTCCATTTTATCTGCCCACATTTTATAATTTTTTCCGTCAAAAGGGGCGAGTTTAGACATATCTGGAATAATGGGGTTCGACAGAATGGAGGTAGAGATGGGTATAGCATCGTAACTTTCACTACCGGAAGCCATAATAAAAAGAAGAAAAGATTTATAAACGACTTTAGATTGTTATGGCGGTAGTATAAAAAACAGTGGAAGAAAAGGAATAATCTTATCTGATTGTTGTGGCGTGACTTTAGATCACTGTCCTAAAGTCGTTTATGCCCCGTCTACTACACACGGTCTCAGTGGCAGTCGACCCCCAGGATTACACAACGGCTGCAAACTTCGTGTAGGGAAGAGAGCAGATGAGAACCACCATAAACATTGTCATGACTCTTTTAACTAAGTTATAGAAGACATATTCTGTAATTTGCAGTTGGTATTATTTGTGAGAAGGAGGAGAAAGACTGGTTTTTCTGTGTGTTTAAAATGCAGGAATAAGGGGGGTTATATATAGGGAGATGAGGCTGTCTATGGCAGACTAAAGACATGCATGCATGAACTCCGTCAGGAATATTTCCTGCAAACAAGCAAGCCTACTGCAGCACACAAACAGAAGGAATCTTTGCGGGTGACTGACACAAGCAAGCCTACTGCAACATTTGTTTCAGTTGGAAAAAGAAAGAAAAGGTGGGCAAGCCCGCACCGCAGGTGCTCTACCAAAGCCCAAAGCCCGAGCCGGCCGTGGCGCGCGCGCGCGTGTGTGGTTGGTTAGATACTTACCACACACTCATCTAGTAGAGTAGAGTATGAGGTCATATATAAACCCATGAAACTTGTTTTTCATGGTCAATATGGGATAGCAAAATACAAGTGGGTAGCTTATTTTGAAGCATATATCCAACACAGATTAGTTTTCTATAAAGGGAAAAATCCGTCCAAGGAACCATCATCAGTTCAAAACAGCCCATGAAATCACCGATTCATTATAAATGCATACTCCGTATAAGGTGATGAATTATTACTAAAATTGATTAGGTAATCTTTGTTCGAGCGAGGAGCCGAGGACCAAGGTCACATGGTTTCCAGCCCATGGGCAGGTCTAGCACGGGTCGCTTATTCCAAGGCCTGCCCTGCCCTGCCCTGCCCGTTGAACAACCTGGCCGGGTCCTCGAATCACCCGACTCCTCCAAAATACAAAACAAAAAAAATGGCAAGAGGGTCAGAGACTCAGAGTGTATTAAGAGAAGAGAAATCATCAAATGGCATTTGATTAAGACAGCAGTGAACAATCCAAAGTTGTTGCTTATTTAATAGAAGCAACATAATTAGTACACAAATAGAACACTTAAATTAGTACAATCTAACTTAATTAGAAAGAAGGAAACTTGATTTTAGAGGCACAATTTCCAGGACCCCTAGGAAGGAAAGGACAATTCTTAAGTCTAGTACCAGTTCTATCCACACACATAGAAACCTGCCAAATCTGACTCTGCCCTTGTGAGTTATGGTTACAATCGATCCACGGGTGGAACCCGGTGGCTTGAGCAATTGCCTTCTTGAAGGCCTTAAGAGGGTATAATTGGTTGTTGGGTCGGATCCCGGCTTTAGCCAAGGCTTGTAAAAGATTGACCTTGTACTTGATGTTTAAGGCCGCTTGGAAGTAGGGGATCTCGGCTAAGACCGATTTGGAGCAGCTTCCGTGTTTGTTCCACTCGTGAACCCAAAACTTCCTTCCTATGTCTGGACATGTTACTGATGGCCATTCCTTTCTAAGTCTGTCTTGCATTGGTTTGATCTGTTTCGAAAAAAATTGTTAGTCACTCGATGAACTGACGGGTTTCAAACAAATGCGAGTTATAACCAATTGACACGTTCATTTTATTCATTGCTATTAGGATTTGGGATCCTACTTTGTAAACAACATTCAACAGTATCATAAAACATGAATCAAGATTGAATAAACACGGCATAGATGATTCGCGATGATCTATTTACTCCGAGGCCTAGAGGGTGGTAGTTGTTAGATGGGGAGTAGCTATTTAGGTGTATAAACAACAATGTTACTCTCATATAGCACGTAACTCGCAAGTACGGTGTACTACAGTTTTCATCTTTTATGTGTTAAATGAGGCGCAAAGCCAGTAAAATACACGGGGAGGTGAATTCGAACTTGTTGCCTATCATCGATATTTTTACCTAGTTACCGACTTACCTACTAAGGTCTGAAGGCGTAATTAGAAATGATAAACAAATTATCGGAATAGTACTACTTGGGTCCGGGTTGGGCCATTCCCTTTGGATAAAAGTTTGTCTCTCTTTATAGAATGTAACCAAACTTTACATGAAAGGTGAATTGACAGAAAGAAAAAAGTGAAACCGTGCAATAGATGCTAATTTAATACTACCCGTGATAAAAGGTGTAAATTCTACTCCTACTTGCTTACATCTTTCAGATCTGAAATTACGGTGCAACCGGTTATTTCCGTTTGAAACCTTTAGGCAGGTCATGTAGGACCATTATATGATCAGATGTCGATAGTCACATTTTTTCATATAAACAAAAAATGGTGGTACGTGGCCCGTCTGATGGTTTCAGACGAAAATGGTCGTCTGAAATGAGATTTGGGCCGAAAAAATAATTACTACTTTGTATTATGCTTTTCTTCGTGTCACAAAATAACTGTGGATCTCTTGCTATTGAAAATTAAACGTCGGTGCAATGCAATACAGGTGATCATTGTAATTTACATTACAATACTTAAATTATTACTCACCAACAATTTATAATTTAAAGCACCTCTGTCAAATTAATTAATTAATTCCAATATAAATGAGATCAATTTTCTACTAACACCATCTTAACTTAATAACTCTCACTACCTCTATTTTTAATCGGGTGTGATTGCCGTCTTAAGTTAAATCGGTTGTAATTGTCGTCTTAAGTTAATACAGTCGTAACTTAGAATTGGAGTGAAAGAAAGTAGAAGTAAAACGTACCAAAGCTTCATTGAAATTACCACCACCACAATTGTAAGGAAAGCTGCCATCATTATAGTAAGGCCAGAATCCATATATTGTGAAATCTGCAGCTGGTTTTCCTGTTACTGGATAGCAACATCTTTCCCCATTTTGATCGCAGTATGATCCCAACCACTGTTCATTTTCATTTCCAAAGTTTAGACATCTAACTAAAAGCCCAACTTACCACACTCGCTAACATAATCACCATTTACGAGTTAAACTAGCTGACATCTGTTATGTGCCATTTACGACCCGAAATTGTTACGTGCCCACATGAAAATAATATATCAGTCTCGATTATTTCTTTACTTTTTCTATAATCATTTTTTAGGTCGTCTAAGACTCTAAGTAAAACTAAAAGAGTAAAAGTTGTCCATCTTTCATTTCATTAGTCTTGTGCCAAAAGCAAACGTAAAAAAATAACCGAGACGAGACTGGGTGTAATGAAAAGGGAAACAAAACTTAGGAAGTTGTAGTAATTAAGTTACCTGTTGCACAAAGTAGAACAAGTGAAAATCACCACTATTGTTAGCAAGAGTAACAACAGTTAAACTTAGGATTAAACTAAGTTTTAACAACATTGAGGTTACCAATTTTACCATTTTTTGTGTGTGTTGTTTCTTTGAAGATTTGGATAAAAAAGAGAAGGGAAGATGTGGTTATTTATAATAGAGTTGAAGCTTAAAACTCCTGGTTATGGATATGGTCAATGTGAAAGAGTTAAAAAAAGGTCCAATTTTTTTCCTGGTTTTTTGGTAGTACGAGTTACTGTACTGATGTAAGTGCACATGGTACGATACATCGCATTAATTATGCCTTTATTCGTTGTTATGGAATCATAGCATTTAATTTTGTTCAACTATATATTGACAATTGTCTAATGTTTTCCTACTTTATGTAATTAAATTATAAAGAATTGACTTTGAAATTATTTAGCTATGATTAAGCAGCAAATCTTGTTGTGACGAACCGACTCGTCGCAAGCTTGCGACGGGTCAATTCCGTCTCACAAAGTGCAAGTGGGGTGCAAGTGAGGGGCTCCATTTCCCACCCACTTGCACTTTGTGAGAGGGAATTGATCCGTTGCAAGCTTGCGACGGGTCGGTCCGTCACAAATGAGAATTTGTGATGATTAAGCAATTAGTCGTTTTTTCTTTAGACGATAACAAATTTTCATTGTAGACGGGCAATATCCGTTACAAGTTGAAAACAGATAATGTCCTCTCATATTTGCTTAAAGGATTAGAAAACAAATAAACTACTAAGTACAACACAAACCTCAAAACAGAGCAATTTTAACAAATCAAATAATTGAATCCATCATGTATCTCTTCACACATGGTTATGTTATGTCATAGAGTTAAGAATTATGGTTTTGTTGAAAAACAATTTTAAATAGACTAGTATAAATCGATGTATAACATATACTCTATCAGTATCGGTTAATTGTTGTCCTTTTATTTTGGCACAAAGACCAAGAAAAGAGTAGGAGATCACTTGTGGTTATAATTAGTGGATGACAAGTGAACAATAGTCTCATTAAGGTCAAATTAGTCATATAAGACTTTCCTAATATAGAAAGGACAACAATTGACTGAAACACTCATAAAAAGAATATGACAACAATTGACCTAGACGAATGGAGTATTATAACTATCCATTTATTACCATATTTTTTAAGCTAAACATTGTTTGACATCATGTAGTAACAAACTAAACAACAATGTAGAGATGTCGATGCTCTTATAAGATAGGAAAGAGGCCAGGAACAGTAGAAGTTGTAACAATGGAGGTTATATTAGTAGCAATCTCACATGAAAAAACACATGGTAATGAAGGAAATGCACATGGGACACGTTATCCTTTAGGCTAAAAGCCGTGCAGTTTCTATTCTTAGATACAACTAATTTATTGTATAAAATACATATTTTAATGTACTTTAACGAAATTACTTAACGTGGTTTGGTCAGTTTATCAATTATGAAACAACATTATTCATCAGTGATCAGCTATATTATCAACATACACCGACATTAAGTATTTACTCATTTAGACGATTATATATATATAATCACAAATTCTCATTGAAAACGACGCATATTCGTCTTCAATGAAGACTTCAATGAAGACGGGTCGAACTCCCTCTCACAAGGAGATAAGTGAGAGGACAAGTCTTCATTGAAGACGGATATAAGGCGTCTTCAATGAGACTTACTGATGTATGATTGTATATGTAAGGTTTGTTGAATGTGCATGATAACACAAAAAAAAATGAAATTAGGAAAAAAAAAACTAAATGTCGAGATTACATAGAACAACATTAAAATATACACCTTTTCAAAAAATATTGTTTTTATTATTTCTATAAACTTAATCGAAAACTTCATCAGGTGTCTTGGAAACCGTGCAGGCCGCAACTGTTACATGTAGTGCGCACTAGATACATACGTAAACCATCAAGTACACGTGATTGTCATCAACCCACGTGTACTAGGTTAGTCACTCGAGAGGGACATGCTCGAAATCTAGAAAGCATAGAGAAGACTCGACAAACTGTCTAAATATTGCGGATCAACATCTCTCACCGAAGTTCGATCAAAAGCCTTTGACTTGTTTCCTCTCTTATTGATATGATATAAAACTTCATCGTAAATGATCAATCTAGTTAATCTTCGTAGTTACATACTCGTATTTACACTAAAACGTTACACTATGCGCGATGAATCGATCTAGCCTAGTATTTCCGGCAATTGCAATGGCTAATATGATAAGTGATTGGCGGAAAAGACCAACACCTATAAGCTTGTTCTGGAGTGTAGCACTGTAGCAGAATAAGTCAATTTACTCATAAATAACATTTGACCAGTAAAACAAGGAGTCAACACAAACCTGAGCTCCTTGCACACTTACACATATTTTAAGCAAAGGACAAACCTCTTAAAAACACTCAAATACAATCGCAATTCGAGTAAAAACACTTGGAAGTTTAAATATTGAGCCATCCACATACAAGTATTGTTATAATGAGGAATCTAGTTGACCCTGCTGTGTGGGTGTTAAAGAGTGTAGGGGACTAGGGTACTCGCCTTAAATAGACACGCAAATTCTCATTGAAAACGGACTGGTTTCGTCTTTTAATAAAGACGGGTCATGTCAACGATAAGTCGACAAATGTGGCCATGTGATAAACGAGCTGTTTTGCTTAGAAAATTGAATTGGATACATTTTGTCTTAAATAACGAAATAAGTAACAAAACATAATAGTTGAGTAATATAATTAAGTAATTAACTAGAGCTGATTGCAACTAGAAGGAAGGAAACTCTATAGTAGAAGGACAATTATTAGAAGGAAAAACAGGACATTCAATAAGATTAGACCCTGTTTTATCGACACAAAAATAGATTTGATATAGTTGGCTGTTACGTCCTGAATCCGTGTTACATTGTATTGCTGGTGTAAAACCTGTTGCTTTACTTATTGCATCTTTAATATCACTTGTCGAATACATTCCTCCGTCTGCTTTTATACCTAATTGATTCAAAATAAAATCAATTAGTCTCATACGCGTAATTATTATTGTTATTACATGCTGGATAAGGTCGTTGTATGCCATACGAGTATTTGTGTTTGGTAATAATGAGTTGTAAGATTACCTGCGCTTGTAAGTGATTGGAGAAGGTTAAGTTGAGTTTGGAGTTTAACAGCGGATTGGAAATAGGAATGTTGGTCGAAGTTAGACTCGGAGCAAGTGCCGTGTTTTTCCCACTCATGTGTCCAGAAGGTTATTCCGTCGTTGCTTGGGCATGCCAACGTTGGCCATTTCGCTTGCATTGCACTCAATAGATCTTTTACCTACATACGGTATTCCATTCATATCAATATTAGTATTCGAGATAATCTTCAATGCAATTTAAATTTTCAAAGCTCTAGGATAACGCTTAAGGAAATATGTTACCTGAATATTTCTATTTGTGATACAGTCTCTCGTAAGACTAACCGAAGTATCATAACAGAAACTGTAAATATATATCCGTCTTAAAAATAAATATGTACCTGGGTTTGATCAAAAGGGGTATTAGAGTCACAGTTAGAAGGGTAAGTTCCATCATTAAAATTGGGCCAAAGTCCATGAATTCCAAAGTCTGCACTTGGCTTTCCAGTACTTGGGTAACAACAACTCTGCCTTGTGTCACAATATGCTCCCGGCCACTGTATTACCATACAATACGAAGTATTTATTTTATTTTATTAACAATAACACAACAATCGAAAATAATAATTCTCTACTTTTAAATCATTTTCATTTATGTGTTCAAAATAGGTGAGAAAAGTTATGAACAAACGTATGCAAATGAAAATACGGACTGCATTAAGTTATATCGAAGTGTAACCTGTTGCACGAAGTAGAAGAAATCAAATTCTTGCAAAAATGCAGGGACTAAACATAACAACAATTGCACCGCCAAAATATAATGAAATGACTTCATTTTATCTTTTCTTTGGTTAATATACTTGAAAAAAATTTGCTATTTGGTTGATATTATTGTATAAAATGAGCAACGTCTAAATTTCATTTATATTGGGTGCAAATAGGGTTGTTATTAATGACATATTAATAACAGAGTTATGTGTTCTATACATGTACACTTTATATTACGTATTTAATGGCAAAATACAGAGTATACGTATTTAATTGAAGTGTGAATTGGTAGACTGACCGGTAGAGTTTGCATGGGAGAAAGGGGTGGTTGATCCAATTAATCTGTGACAAATATAACTTGATGTAGCCCAAGTGGCTGTGTTCAATTTTTGTTTTCAGCAAATTTCATTGAAGACGGGTATATCCTTGTTGTCTCACTTGTTTCCCACGTATTCTTCTACTTGTCTCTTTGTGTTACTCCTTAGTTGCCTCGGCCAATGAATATAGCGATTTTTTGCATCCAATCTTACGTGAGTCTCCCCCTATCAAAAATTAATAATGATAGTTTGTCGGTTAGTCTCAAACCCGCTTTGAATCATCTGTATTCGGATTCCTTTTGTTTTATTGACTATGTAAATATTTAAATGAGCTGTAAAATGATACTCCGTGATTGATTTATGTAATGCTTATACAAAATTTGTATAAGAGATCAATGGTTTTGAAAACTAGAATAAAAAATTTGGTGTGTAAACGTTTAAGTACAAGTTTTTATATGAGTCTCATAATAATTTTAGGACATCTCACAAAAGGCATAAAGTAATTAGTAAACACATTTTCGTTCTTTTGATTGTTATTACTTATTAGTATGTTGTATGTCGAGTGCAACGATCTCACAAAAAAACTTATTGTTGTTTGCAAGGTTGGCAATTTCAACTCCTACGATGAACACTTAACATACATGTGCCCTAATTCTTACGGAGTATATTTGAAACAATGACTACTTGACTAGGTGAATATCGTTACTTTATTTAAAGACATGTTCAACTCAAATAAGTTCATTGCATAATACGATTTAATGACACACTACTAAACCAAATGAGCAAACTTCAGTTACATAAGAGATTTCTTTTTTATATTTCACTAAATGAATGAAGTAAAAATCAACGGCTCGACTTAATCTACATTTGGGCTAATCCCCCTCAAACTATCAACACTAAAAAGAACAAGAGAGTCGTTCAGCCGCGCCACATACATTTTCAAACACAAATAAAGGGCTCTTCCGCTCTAGCCTACAAAAAAAAATCAACAAACTTACATGTCCAAAGGAAAATGAGACAGCGCCACCGGGTGATACTCAAAATCAGCGCCACCGGGGGTATTTTTTTAAATTAAACATAAATATTATTTTATGCAGTTTTTCTTGAAAATAAAATCAATTCAATAAATAAAGGGTAAAATTGGAAATGTAAATGCTTGTTGTATGCAAACTGACCCAATTAGTAAAGGAGCATCTATAATCAAGAAACGCAGCCGAAAATTGACACAATTAAAAAAGATTGAATTTTGATTCAAAGGGTATGTGACTCCTGGATTGATTGAAAAAATGTTAGTTTGCACATTTTGCTAGCAAATTTACATATACTATGAATTCCAAGGACACATAATTGAATTGCTTGAGTTCGATAATAGTTGTGTAGATATCAATTTTTCTAAAACATAAGAAATACTCCGTACATAAATAATCTCGAATCACTAGACTGAATTGATCATTCAAAGATTTTAATTTACTAGTGTTGAGTGTTGACGGTGGTTAGAGCAGCCGGAAATTGACGCCGAAAAACTGTGTTTATTGAATAGCAGTAGCATACTCAATATTGAGCAAGGTACATTTTTGCCCTTAAAATTTTGGATTAAAAATTGAAAATAAGTTCTTTTTTAATTAATTTAATATGTTATTTTAAGTCGGTGGTACTGAGATTTAGCGCCACCCGGTGGCGCCCTATCACTACCCCTGTCCAAAATCCGCTAACTTCATATCTATGAGCCAAAACACGCCCGCATGCCGCATCTAATTAGCCCTAGCTCAGTCATTAGACCAACGTAAATTCATAAAATGTACGATATTGAGTAAAACACGTATTGCGAGAATAAAATTAGAAATAAAAAAACTAGGGAGTAACAAATCAACGATCAAGTACCTTAGCCTTTTGATCGTTCATCGGCGATCTCCAAAAAATTAGATCGGAAAATCCAAAGAGGAGAGAGAGATAGCTCGAAAGAAAGCGATTTTCACTGTTTATTAGTATTAATCTTCTTTCTCTCTCCTCACAAACCCTAATTTCTTCCCCAATTTTCTCCCTTCCACTAATTTCGCCCAATTCTTCCCTAATTAATGCATTTCCCTAATCCTTTCATCTTCCCTCTTTGATGCGTCGACCAAACGCCCATCCTCCGAAACCCGAAATCGAAACCGACCCGAATCATACCAAAATGCAACCGATTTCAATTAAATCCCTTCAATTTCCCAAACAAAACACTAATTCTCGATCCAATTCCTTCTCCAAAACCCTAAAACCCACCTCAAGATCCAATATTTTACCCTTAATTTTACTTTCGACCACTTTTTTGATTGTTTTATACCTAATTGTTACATTTTCGCGGGAAAAATCGTTCGCAAATCGCGAAAAGTATCGCGTGATCATCGACGGTGGGAGCACTGGCACGCGCGCGCACGTGTTTAGGTATAGTGTGGATAATGCGGGTTTGACCCGGTTTGATTTTGGGGAAAATGGGCATTGGTCTATTCGGGTTAGTCCCGGGTTGTCGGAGTTTGAGAGTGACCCGGGGAAGGCGGGTGAGTCGCTTGTTGAGATCATTGAGTTTGTGAAGGTTCGGGTTCCGAAGGCGGTATGGGGGGAGACTGAGGTTAGGTTAATGGCTACTGCTGGATTGAGGTTGGTTGATGAGAAAATTAGGGAATTGATATTGGAGGATTGTAGAAAAGTTCTTAGGGTTTCCGGGTTCAAGTTTCGAAATGAGTGGGCGTCTGTGATCACAGGTATATGATAATGTAGCTGGTTTTTAGGCATTTGGTTTAGTTGATTGTGATGATTGTAATGTTAGTTTGTTCGAGTTTTCGTGATTTGATTTTGGTTGTCGTGTTATTTATGTCCATGAATTGCATTGAAGAGTGAACACTGTTTGTTTATTGTTGAATTTACTTCGAGCCAGTTCAACACAGTGTAATAAGTTTGATTCATGTAGCTCGGAAATTTTAGCTATAGTATCGGGTTATATTGATGTAGTTATCTAGAAAGGTTGAGGTTTGCTTACGTTTATTTTCGCGTTGTTAAAATATAGGATGCAGAATGTTTCTGTTACTGCTCGTTGAATTTGCTTTGTTTTAGTTCTAAGTAGTGTAATCATTTTGATTCATGTAGCTCGGAACTTTTAGCTATAGCATCGTTTTATATTGATGTAGTTATCTAGAAAGGTTGAGGTTTGCTTTCGTGTATTTGCGCGTTGTTAAAACATAGGATGCAGAATGTTTCTTTTACTGTTACTGCTGGTTGAATTTACTTTGATTCAGTTCAGAGCAGTGTAATCAGTCTGATTCATGTAGCTTAGAACCTTTAGTTATAGTGTCTATATATTGATGTAGCTATCTAGAAAGGTTGAGGTTTACTTTCATGTATTTGCGCGTTGTGAAAATATAGGATTTTGTTAGTGCTTGTTGATTTTACTTCGATTCAGTTCAAAGTAGTGGGATCAGTTCAAAGTAGTGTGATCAGTCTGATTCATGTAGCTTTGAACTTTTACCTCTTGTGTCGGTGTATACTGATCACTGATGTTGTTATTTAGAAAGGTTGAGGTTTGCCTTAAATGATTTGTGTGTTGTTAAAACATAGGATGCAAAATGTTTCTGTTATTACTTATCAGCTCCTTATAAATATCGTGATTTTTGCAGGCGCTGATGAAGGTTTATATGCTTGGGTTGTTGCAAATTATGCTTTTGGTACTCTTGGAGGTGACCCTAAATTAACAACTGGGATTATTGAACTTGGTGGAGCCTCTGCTCAGGTATTGTTGTCAATGTTATTCTCGAACCTCGTGAGTTTCATGTGTTTTGGAGCTTGATTTTCTGATGTTATGCTGTTGTACTATCACTTTCAGGTAACATTTGTTTCAAGTGAGCCAGTACCCTCGGAGTTTTCCCATACTCTTGAATATGGCAATTCAACTTACAATCTCTATAGCAATAGCTTGCTCCACTTTGGTCAGGTAGCCTACCTCATCTAGTAGCAGCCTTTTTACTTGGTTTCGTTGATAATATTCGAAGACCTTTTGACAGTACTACCAGTAGCATTGTATTAAGATTGGTGCATATTGAAAATGTACATGAATCGGCCTAATTCGGCATGAGTGTTATCTTAGGAAGCACTATTATTTTTAGAACCATGTGATCTGGCTCATCAACATTATTTAACTTCGTATGCAATCTCTATTATCCCAGAATGTAGCTTTTGCTTCCATGAAGGACTTGCTTGTTACGACCGGCCCAAAGTTGTGTAAGTCCATCATACTTGAGTTTTCTTTCTAGTGTCAGATGATTGTTTAGCCGTTTTGTGCAATTTTACGTCTTCTATTTCACTTTTAGTTTTGCTGGAGATTAAAATATAACTAAACTTGATGAGCGGGACGGGGGGAGTATTAAATATTCCAATGGAAAAGTAAGCTTAGAAATCTTGATCATCCCTCAGGCATTCAACCTCATTCTTCCCTAGTTGTCCCATCTTTTTGTTTCGTGCCGTATGGATAACTTGATCATAGTTGAATGAGTAGCTAATCCATTCCATGAATTGCCTCCATACAATCAAAATAGTGCATTTGGAACTGCATCTCTATTTAAACCGTTGACCGTGAGAATGAATCCTCACTTGTTCTCCATAATTCTCTATACATCATGCTATTTCGAATATTTTGATTAAGCTGTAAATGCTGCAAATATAAATATATTGCTTTTTCCCCCCTTTTCGTTTTGTTTAATAGACTGACAGTTCTGAGTTCTTGTTTTTCTTTTAATTTTTGTGAAGCTACGAAATCTCCTATCAAAGAATTGACTATAGATCCCTGCACCCCCAAGGGATATGCGCAAAATGATAATTCAATTGGCTTGGCTCCTAGTTCTTTAGCCCAAAAGTATTCATCTGCGTTCCATGCTACCGGTAACTTCTCAGAGTGTAAAGCTGCTGCCTTGACGCTGTTACAAAGAGGCAAAGGTTGTTAATCTAGTCATGTATTTGAATTTGTTTTTCTGATGATTACGCCTTAACTAAACCGGAATTCATTCCAGAGGGTTGTGTGTATCAGCACTGCAGCTTGGGAGCTACATTCATGCCTAAGATGCAAGGACGATTTTTGGCCACTGAGAATTTCTTTCACACGTCAAAGGTTTGCAATTCTGCCTGTCATGGTAAAAATGACTGAGACTGAAATCTCATGATGTTAGACTTACTGTTTTACTCTCATTTTTGTTTAGTTCTTCGGCTTGACCCCAAAGTCACTTCTTTCTGATCTGATGATGGCTGGTCAACACTTTTGTGAAGATGATTGGGCAAATATTAGAAAGAAACACCCTTCACATGAAGAGGAAGATCTTCTAAATTATTGTTTTTCTTCGGCTTACATTGTTGCCCTTCTACATGATAGCCTTGGCATTGCCTTGGACGATGAAAGGTAAATATTTTTTTACTGTAATTTCTTCTATTGTTTGGATTTAGCTTGCTCCCTCCGATCCCATTAGAGCGTCTGTTTATTTGTGTTTTAGGATTGTTTGGACTTTGGAAAGTGGTACGTATTTATTAGGATTATTTCAACATCGATACTCCAAGGAAACCGCATTTCAAATCGTTTTTTGTGAACCTGTTTTCAACCAAAGACAAACTTTATAACCAAAATTGTTTATCCTTGCAAAATTCTGTGAAAATTGACCTTGAACTTTATAAGCTGGTTTTTGTGCAGTCGTGCTTCATTATGTTAAAAAACATCATTAGTTTAGAAGAAAGCTGTTTATGGTTTACTTTAGCTCACCAAAGTTGGGAAATTGTTCACACCAAATGGCGACTAAAAAAGTGATCCTGAGCCTCAAAATATTTCCTAGTTATAGTGGCTTATAATTGGACGACCCAATGTATAACTGTTGGAAGCTTCCTTGGACAGGATTGGATGCACAAACCAAGTCGAGAACATCCCTCTTGATTGGCCACTAGGTGCTTTCATCTTGCAAACGAGAGACGCTACTATTGCAGAAAGTCATAGATGGCTTACTCTTATATTTGATGATGATTCTCCTAAACTATACTTGCTTGTTGGTGCGGCCTTTTTGTTGTTCATTGTGGGGTGTTATATTTCACGGTGGAGGAAACCGTACTTTAAAACCATCTACGACCTTGAAAAAGGAAGGTATATAGTGACTCGAATTAGGAATTGATGCTCTTACTCTCATTTGGACTGAGTGATAGAGCCATGTGCTCGAGCGCCTAATTGATTCCTTTTACAGTAAAAGTTACCCCCATACAGGCTTTACTACACATCGATTGTGCCCCATAGAGGTAAGTATTCCTCGTTGATGGTGGATATTGATTCAAGCTAGATTTGCAGAAATTTATTGCACTCCCCGTTTTTTTACGGCCCGTCACAATGTACATTACTAGTTCTGTGTATATAAGTGGGAGATGGAAACACCTGTTCATCAATGACAAAGATAAGTTTTTTCTTCGTGACTACTCGACATCTCTCTGACCACTGCGAGACTTGATTACGAACCTTTCTGGACTGATTTGGAGGAGCATCTCCATCAAAGACTTTCTGGCATATAGGAGGCAAATGTCTTAGCCTTGTATGTTACAGTAGGTTCCAACATTTACTGTTGGTAAATGGTAAGGAGGTGAAATATTGGTAAAGATTCCAGAGATGGATGTGTTGTGTGATTAGATCCGTGATACCGAGTTCGAATCTTGCCACACTTTACAGTTTATGTATTGTTGGTGCAGATTTTTCAGATATACAGATGCACAGACTTGTGCTTGTCTTTTTTTTTAAAGAAAATTAATTTTACATTACTTTTATCAAGGACATGGGTATTCATATATTTTTGGTAACATTTGACGATTAAGTACGTACCTTACCAAATATTCGACAAAACCCTCTTGCTAATTGCAAGCAAGTACGCAGTACTCGGTGGCCGGTGGGTAGTGCAACATTACTTATTACTATAATTAAAGTACACGTATTTTCATGTAAGATGGATAGTGCATGTCTTAAGCCAGACTAGATAAAAGTAGGTGTTTGCCGTTTCAATTTTTTTTAAAAAAAAAGAAAAAAAAAGTTGTACCAGAGTGTAGATTGATGCCTCTTCTTGATTTAACTTTTACAACTTTAGTGTCATTTAGGTCGGTTCTATTCAAGTGCTCAGTTCAGTTCAATTCAGACAATTTTAAACAAAAGAATACGGTCTTACTAGATACCACTGTACCCCCAAGAGAGATGAGATATTAATTACTTTTAGCTAGAAATTCAAAATGCTTCGTCGCTCATGAACTTGCTCATGTAAGTCCATGGCCTACGGGTCTGAGCTCTCCCTCAAAACATCGTGTCTTGACTGTAAGTAGCTTTGGCTAATTTCATTTAATCGATTAACCCCTTGTTATGATTCAAAAAAAAAAAAAAAAAAAAATTGAGATGCTGAGTTTGATTGTATAAGATATGATATGCAAATTGTCTTTTTCAGTGATAATGTTTTGATAAATAAGTTATAAAATGAAATTAAGGTGAGTTTTCGTGTATTTTTGCAGCATTCTAATTTGAGGGTTTACTCATATTTGTTACCTAACGAACGCTTTGGTGACCTACAATTTACACAAGCAAAGTAAAATTAACCCCAAATTTCAAACTTCAAAAAGAAATTAGACCAAATTTTATCACAATTCACAAATAAAGTACTCTTTTCGTCTCAGTCATTTGTTTACTTTTGTGAATTTGTGATGTATAGTTTAATCAAACGTAAACAAATATTGAAACGGAAAGAGTCAACGTTTCTCAAGGAAAAACAATGGCACCATAGAAATTACACTCAATATGACGGTCTCATACCGTGAGGCGAGCCACTTTAAAAAAAAAGCTGCTCATCTATTTAATAGATGAGTTATATTTTTATAAAATGGGCATGTCTCACGGTGTAAGGCGATCTTACATAATAACTACTTGTTTGTTACTCTCTCCGTCTGGTCAATATTAGTCATATTCCTTTTCAGGGTGTCTTAGTCAATTGTTGTCCTTTCTATATTTGAAAAGTTTTCTATGAGTAATTTGATGACCCAACAAAACTATTGTTCACTTGTCATCCACTAAGTGTAACCACAGATGGTCCCCCGCTTCTTCCTTGGTCTTTCTGCCAAAATAAAAGGACAACGATTGACCGGAACGGGAGGGAGTAAATGTCACAGTGTCAGCTTGCATTGCAGATTTGCAGCGCAACAATAAAAGGCGGCTGGCAAATGCAATTCTTTACATTCAAACTAAAGTTACATTAAAAACTCTCCTTTAAGACCAACCTTGAGAATCTATAAAGATAAAGACATACACTCAATTTTATAAATTTCTATAAACCACATTTTTAATCTTTGGCCAAGTAGTGTAGATGATTATGGCAAAACTCACATCCCAAGATCTAACTACTTTAATTAAAGCAAAAAAGGATGTCTAATTACTACATAAATTGAGTCTTAATTCTTAAAATAGTAGCTAATTAAATAAATACCGTTCAAAGATCTCTCAGAAAAGACCCCATCTATGCGTTCCTTCTTTAGGAGCAACCAAGTACAATTACTTAGTGGTGAGGTTATCTGTCAAGTGTGGCAAATGAATTAGGAAACTTTACGAATATCATAAGTTTAAGACGACAATATCCGTTTTAAATTTAAAACGGGTCAAGTATACTAGATGAGACAAAAGGATGATGTCTAAGAACTAGCAACTTGTCCTACATATGCAAGTGGGAACATAATTGGCCGGTTTTCATCTTAAAACGGATATTGTCATCCTGATAGAGACTTACTGTATAAATATCTACTACAAGAAAATAAAAACCTTAGTTTCGTCCCTAGATTAAGTTGGTTTAAAGTTTATTTTCTCGTCTTGTAGGCATGGTTGTGGGCATGATTTCTAAACAACGTTGGCATATCGCCATTATTAACAATTAGGTTTAAAGGACTTGCTTAAATTAAAAGTAATGGTTGTGGGTAATGGAATGAAAAAGCGAAGAAAGAAGAAAAGAGTGTAACTATTGCTCCTTACTTATGAAGGGAGGTTGTATAGTTACCGACTATACGATTAAACTGTACTCATATGAGTGTAATAGTTACCCACTTAACCCCTGAGCAGGCCACCAAGGCACCAACCCTTTACAACCATCACTTCTCCTATTTCGCCCTTGTTTACTCCCCGTAAGGAAGTAACAACTACCATCAATCCAACAAAGTTCTAAAACGGAAAAAATAAAATGAGAGGCCGCCTATGATGAATAATACCATATCGAATGTGGCTTCGTATAAATTGAATTCAATACAATTTATCATTGATCAATCTAAACATACATATTTTTACCAATTTACATTCAGAACGGCGGGGCAAAATGGAAGTGGTCAAAACAGTTACCTGAGTAAAGAACAGACCAACCCACTCCAAATGAAAGTGCTCCAAGCTTTTAAAAGTTTGTCCTGAAGATTAAAGGAAATAATCAAAATAAGAAAGCATCCACCCAATAACTCTGTTTTTCACTTTGATGGTATGATAAACAAAAGAAAAAAAAAATCAGCACATCATAACATCTTAACAAAAGATTTTACAACTATGACCAGCCACCCTTACTTTCGCGGCACAATAAAAAACTGTCCTTTATATTCACGCAGCATCAGAACTTATGCTTTCAAATGTTCCTAATTTCATGCAAGATGCAATTTTACTCGAATTTTCATATTACCTCGCTTATCTGTGTCCGCTAATTCATACTAGGACATGAATATGACATTTGTACACACACTAGTCTTACAACACTAATAAGTTCTAACCGAGTATGACTGACATACGTCACAACTCACAACGTCCAACACACGTGAAAATTCTGGATTATAATTCATGACGGAAACAAAGACGAATTCAAAAGCAAAGTTAGCCTAACATACATGAATAAATGAGAATTTATATAAATTATATAAATGAAAATAAAGAAAAAGAAAGGGATGTGGGTCTGTTAACCATAAGATAAGGAATGAAGAGTTTAAACAAAAAAAGCATAAAGAAACTCATTTAGCACAAGAAACCAGGGACTGTGTATTTTAGAATGCATAGATAAAAGAGCTTGGAATTCTAAAGTAAGGAGTAGCAGATCTTATAGGCCTAAAGCAGAAGTTGTGTTTTTTAAGGGGCTGTTACATACCCCAATCTTTTTCCTTGCAATATATTCTTTACATGCCATTGCTACTGTAGCATTATAACAATTCTGAACTATTCATGGCATGTCTGTTTTATCAGCAAACATATATATTACCTTTCCTTAACAGCGAAGGAACTATAAGTTCATGAAATTGACGACATTACCCCCATAATCACGCAACCCGAAATTGAACAGCAGGGGGGGAAGCGTCATAAAAATGACGTATAAGTTACTGAAAGTACAGTTCCAATCATAAGTTTAAGATTATCTAGGGACAGAAGAAGCATGACAAATGACTAAGATGCAGACCATTATCATCTAAATCGAGTACACGTAAGCGCGGCACGCTGACATGGCAACAAGACAGGGGGACACCAAAGAGTATTATATCTGGTCACCTAGACAAAAAAGCTAGGCAAATGATAGGGTTGTTAGGATACAGATGAAAAAGATACTTGGCTTCCCTAGGGTATTGTTCCAAGCCCCTTTATTCAACCTATTTAGATTCTTCTATAACAGCCTTAATTTGTATATATAACCAGTCCAATTTTTGGAATGAATCTTAAACTTGTGGTTGTTTTGGGTCCCCCTGTTTTATGCCTTTAAAGCATCCTCTATATCTTGTAACACATATATACACTTCTATCTACAGGAAGGTTAGTCACAACATTAGAGGGATAACAATATCAGGCTTTGCTACTTCTCTCATTTGCTCCTAAGCAACTGTAGGAGCCACCACCAATTCCTCTTTTCTTTCGAGGGTTAACGACATAAATATGGTTCTACGAGCCCACAACGTATTTATCCTTCTACTTTGTATAGGAGTACTAGCAACAAAACCAGATAGAGTTTGCAGTCTAAGAAGGGAAAGCATGGTCACTGGACAGAACCGAGGGGAAGAACGACTGGTATCAACCAACCGTGTCCTGCATGCTTCCACGCAGGAGTTTAATGTTAATGGAGGATCGACCCCAACAAAACCAAAAATTGATCCAAACCAATCGAGCGAAAGAAGAGTTCGAAGAGGGTCCGATCCCATCCACAACAGGTCTTGAAGGGTGTTTAACTTGGTCTATTCCAACTTCAGTATAGCAAGTTCACATAGACAGCTAAGGCAATATGAAGCGATCAGTGTGGTGGAAGTCTTTTTGGTGTTTTCAAGATTCTTTCAAAAGAATCGAGACAATCTGTACAGTTGAAGCCGGTGAAAAACGAACAGCGAAGTGCACAGAAAAATCAGATGGCAAATCCTGTTCTCCAGCTGATATCTTATATATAGAAAAGTGAGTACACTTATCATGATGTCAGCTCTCACCAACAACAATATATAGTGCTTTGTAATACATATTGATTCTTTTTTTGTTAAATGTTCAATTTTGCCTGCATGAGAAAGAGTTCCTTCTTGTTAACGAAAGTCTTTTAATTTTAAGGCAACCCCAAAAATCCATGATGCTTCTTAGATTTCTGGTTGAAAACCGTCTTATGACAGTCAACAATGTGCAAAGACATACGAAAACATGTTAGTCCCAATTCTTAATTCTTCCCCTCGACTGATTTTTTATGCCTTTCACTTAGTAGGAGGGTTAATTCAAGGAATTGTGGGTGGAAATATTATTCGCAACCCATTTTATTTTTTCGAATATAGAATCTATTCAGCATGTAGGACAAAAGAACGATGTCGACACGAGAGGAGTAGAATAGCTTTTAGACAGGGAATGCATATTTTATGGGCATATGTGGACCCAAAGGGTGAAGGAATGTTTTGTAGAGGTGACACCTATCCTTACAGAGAGTATCAAACCTCAAACTTCTCAGTTAGCCTACTAAGTTTTACTGGTAAAGAATCAATTCTCTTGTCATCTATCCTTTTCATAAACAAACTTACCCTGACTAAGATCACCATAGGTTGAAATGTTAAAAGGGATTCCCCATCATTAGTGATAGAAACTTAAATGTTCCGCTGATTCCCAAAACATATCATTATCATATGAAGAGCATAATCTCCAAATCAACGGTGCTGAGCAACCTAAGTTGGTAAATTTTGCGTTGAAGAGGCGAGGCAGCCTATTTTGAATGCAGAAAGCTATAAACTATATGTATGAAGAACCTCGTTAAGAAAGAGCACTAGACAATAGGATAGTTAGAAACTGTTTCGTATAAAACGTGGGTCATGGGATGGATAGTGAAAATGTATACACATTTTCCCGACAACCAAGAAAGTGCCAGTAAACTAAATGATTGTTAGATGAGACAGGCTGTGGTAAGATGAAGTAGGTAGATAAAGTTTAGGATAATCAGTTGAGAATCCCAATGCAAATCTGTAAAGAGAAAGACATTGGAAATCGGGCAGTGAATAGACGCGCGAAGGAGTAACTATAAAGTGCAGAAAGATGCAGATCACAGAAACTAAGTAAAAAACAGGTAAATCTATGATTCTCAGGGGTGTTGCATCTAATATGACTCATGTTAAGTTCTTCAGGAAGGCTTGCTTAAAGGATGCAAGGAGTAAAAATACATAGTTGAATGATTTGCTATGAAAACCGCAAGGTATTGAGAATTGGAGTAAGTAGTTTTTATCCCAAAGGACTACAAAACGCTTTCATATAAGCCATGGCCTCTCAGTCATATTAATGTGATCATATACTCTTATTCTCAAATCTTGGCATACCCATATTATAAGTTCAGGTCATAGGGATAAAAGGGGAAAATCAGTAGTCAGGCCTCAACGGTTGAGTTCCCCTTTTCCCTCTAGTGACGGGTATGAATCACATCACATAACCTGCAAGGAAGGCTAACCAAACCCTTGATTTTGAAATTGTAAAATAATCTCTAAGGCAACAACTGCCATGGCTATCTGAACACATTATCCGAAAAATGATCCCTTATGAAACAAGCACAAAAAAAGTGGAACAAAGAGAGAATAACTTTTGGAACACAAGCACGGAAAGAAAAGTGTTCGACTAACTGATATTCTCCGGTTCAATTAAAATCCATAATCCAAGTTTGTTAGTTCCACCATTCACATCATCTTTTGCTCCCACAATCTTCACATTCAAATTACAAACATCAACCAACTCCGTAGTTGAACCAGCTTGTCTAGCTTAAGACGACAATATCTAAATGGTCAAACGGATGCAAATACTACCTCTTGATGATAATAAGACAACTTCTTTACCATTACCTAGACAAAACCCTTATCATATGATACCTATTTGGATCCGTTTTACCATTAAAACGAGTATGACCGTCTTAAACAAGAATTTGTATGGTTGAACACGCCTATATGAAACTCCCAACTCCATTGCTTCAATTCCAAACTTAAAATGACCCCAAATCACAACTACTAACTCAAACAACAACGAAACAAGCTAATTAAGAACCGAAGCATACAAACACATTAAGCAACAATTCTATGCGCTAAATAACTTCAAAAGCCCTTTGATCAACACGATTACGTGTTTTAAAAGGTAATAGTGTTTGTCAGTCGATTGTTACCGTTTTTATTCTCTGTGAGCGGTATTTTAATCAATTAAACAAATGATTGAGACGGAGACAGTAATATCATATGATTGAAACATCCATGTATTCATCACATATCCGAAAAAACAGCGAATTTAAGCTTAGGGTAGACAGTAAAAATTCCAGTAGTGATGAATAAACTATTGAGATGTAACTAATTGTATAAATTGAAGCAACAAAATAAATAAAATATGTCGAAAAGATGAATTGATTAATCAAATATACTAGAAATGGATATAGTTTGCATACCTGAGAAATTGAGTTTTCAATTAATGAGTAATTTTCTGGGAATTGAAGGAACAATCACAGAAAAGATAAGTGAATTTGGTTATGATTCGAAATTGAGTTGCATAACATGGTCGGGTTCGAGGTCGTAGCCGGTGGTTAAAATACTTAAACCGAGACACCGAGGTCGGTCTATAATCCAGTTGGTAGTTCGGTACTGGGCGGCCAGCGGTAACTTTCGCTCGGAATTGTATCGTATCAACTTAAAACCTTTTAATCGAGTGTAAGAGTGATTGGGACTTCAATTGCGAATGCTCTGGTATACTAATAGCCTAATAGGATTTACAATGTTTGATTTAAAATTATTTTATAAGAACTTAGTTAGGAATTTAGTTTAGTGTTTTTAGGTTTAATCTTAGTGTGTATTGTAAGTGATTTTTTTTTATTATTTATTTAATTTGCGCTTTTATGCATCAATTTGATTTTATCTTATAGAGAGATACACCTGAAATAAACAAAAACTTACAACTGTTTATTTTTCTATAATCTATTAAAATATAATTAAAATGATTACTAACTAATAATACACCATTTTATCTATTTTTTTAACAATCTATTATTCTATTTACAAATATTACCAATAATATATAAGACGAATTTTATCCTATATAATTTAAATCCTTTTCATAATACTCATCCATAAAATAGTGTACTAGTTATGTATAAACCTCGCAACACTAACTCGGTGCGAAAAAAATTGACTTGCACCCGAATTGAGAACCCAAATCTACCTCAAAACCTGAAGTGACCCGAACTCATTTAGGCTGACTTATATACATTATTTTCGCATACCGATCGCTTACCCCAATTCAGGTAAGGACAAGTGCACAACCCACCTCAAATGGCCCAAACTTGAGACGAGCCAATTTTTTTTTTTTTTTACAAATCCGTACATACCAAACTTGAATTTAACCCGATTAACTTATTTGTCAGGTCTACAAACTACAGTTATCACTTATCTATGAGCCCAGATTTGAGGACGTGCCCAAATACAATCAGGTTAAACTGAGGCTGATTCGGGTCATCGAACAACAGCCCAAAATATTAATAAGCCCAAATAAACCTTTGAACCCTTCCCTTACCTTTATAACATCACCACCAAACAACTGAAAAAACCCTTCGTTATTCCGCCTCCATCTCCACACTTTGTAGAGAGAGAAAGTAAGCAAAGAAGAGAGAGAAACAATGGTGCAAAGGTTAACTTATCGTAGGCGTCACAGCTATGCTACTAAATCTAACCAACATCGCATCGTCAAAACCCCTGGTATTCTTTTTTTTTTTTCATTTCCACTTTCTCACTTTTTTTATTATCGATTTTTAGAATTCTAAAACTTACTTGGGTTAGTCTTAATTAATATAATGTGAGACCGTCTCATAGAAGAATAATTGTTCTGTTATTCTATTTAGAATGTGAGACCGTCTCATATAAGACTTATTTTTTGTTGTTTATTATTGGGTTATAAAAATGTGAGACCGTCTTATAGAAGAGTAATTGTTTTGTTAGTCTATTTAGAATGTGAGACCGTCTCATATAAGACTTACTCCCTCCAATTTTTCATCTTCCTCCCTCAATTGTGGTGATGTTTCCTCTTTCCTTATTTGTGAGTAGTTGTGTGTTCCAAATTTAATTGAATGTGGGGTAATGTGTTTTGTGTGGTCCAAATTGATTTCCTTAATCCTTGTGTCCAAAAGAAAGGGGAAGAACATGGTAAATTGGACGGAGTATTTTTTGTTGTTTATTATTGGGTTATAAAAATGTGAGACCGTAATTGTTTTGTTAGTCTAATTAGAATGTGAGACCGTCTCATATAATAATGATTATTATGTTAAGTTTAATGGTTTTTAATTTTTAATTTTTGGGATGTTAAATCAGGTGGTAAGTTGGTGTATCAGACTACAAAGAAGAGAGCTAGTGGTCCTAAGTGCCCCGTTACTGGCAAGAGGATTCAAGGGGTATTTTCCTCGTTTTGTTTCTTTGTTGATTTTGTTTACGGTTTTTTGATCGGGTTTAGTGTTTGCATTGTTAGTTGTTTTCTGTTGTACTCCCTCCGTCCCAATCATTTGTTTAGAATGAATTGGATGGATCGACTAATTTGCATCGTTGAGTTACTCCCATAATTGGGCTGTTAGGCTTTGTTATTTACTCGATGAAATGTAAATATGTCGGTCACGCTGCCTTTGTCTAACAATAGCTAGTATCGTGGACTACTAGTTGACGGTGACTGATTACACTTTTGATAATTCCAGCTTATTTATTGCCACAAATGATGCCTAATGCAATCATATTTCAGATGATTGGTTTAACAGCATGTCTCACTTGTGACCGTCTTTTCGAAAAGACCTTTCTTAATCCCTCCCCTTCTTGCTCTCCCACTTGCAGCTTGTTAGAGGTCTTTTTGAAGTGACGAAAAGTGTTGGTCAAAAATGAGATTTTGGGTTGGATTAAAATTACTTATGCTAGCTTCTTAGGGTCTGATTCTGTTTCCAATCTTTAATGTGCCAATATAGTGGAAATTAGGTATTCAGTTGATTGGTTTTTACAGTATTTTGCTTGCCCAGTGATGGAAATCTATTTGTATTGATCAGTTGCACGGATGTCAATCATCATTAGCCTTTATTCACCATCTCCGCTTTCACAGTTCACTTTCATTTCTCCTCTCTCTCTCTCTCTCTTTTCATTCAAATCAACAATCTTTCATGTCAACCCTCATCCATATATCAACGTGGTTATGGTTGGTAAAGGCTTTTGGTCGTTACTCTATGCTCAAGCTGTGAATGATTTATTAAAGCTATGAGATCTGAGGGCATTTAAAGTTTGTTTCCCGTGATTTGTTTAGTTCTTACTTCTTACCAGCTTGATTCTGACTTTACCGCAAGTGCTGGACGTGACAATGTAGTATTAGTAGTCTCGTTTGTGTAAAATTTCCCTCTTTTTTTTTTGTGCCAAAACTGATTTGTTATAACCTGGAAGAGGGTATCTACCCGCTACATGCAACCAAAATGAAGTGTTGAAAATTGAAATACTGTAGTTTCTTTTGGTATTTCCCTTTCATCCTTGATTTATGTAATTATCTTTCGACTGTTTTGTTCCCCGCTCAGTTTCTCTCCTCTCAAATTGCTGCTTATAGCCCAGTGACTTCTCTGTCATGTTTAGATTGCATTTTTTCTTAAGAGTTGTATTTTATGTGTAGTATGAGCAAGTAATAAATGATGACAATCTCTCTATAGTTGATTATGTCGTTTTAAGGGAATCATTGTCGTAATAGTAATCAAGATAGTTCCTAATTCAGCAAACTTATTATACACACCATGATATTTCTGTAGTTTTTCCTGGCTTGGACAATCATGTTGATTAACACTTCAGTTAGCGGGTTCTCTTACTTCGTGAATTTGTTTGCTGCTAGTGTCTTTACGAGTCCTGGCATTTTCACAACTGGTCATCAGAAGTAGAGCATACATGTAACATGTTATTTGTCACCCATTTGTCAGATTCCTCACTTGAGACCAACTGAATACAAGAGGTCCAGACTGCCGAGAAACAGGAGAACTGTTAACCGACCTTATGGTGGAGTTCTGTCTGGTGGTGCTGTTAGAGAAAGGTATGCTTTGTAACATTTCGTCTCTTTATCACGTTTTCTGTTCCGTATCTTTTTTTTCATCCCTGGCTTCGTTGATGATCTTGCTCCATAGTAGTAGGATGCATGTGATGTTAACATGTTTTTATTGTGAAAATTGCAGAATCATAAGAGCTTTCCTCATTGAAGAGCAAAAGATCGTGAAGAAAGTTTTGAAGATTCAAAAAACCAAGGAAAAGCAAGCTGGAAAGAACTAAACTGTTAATCATCCTTGTTGATGCTAATTTTTGTTGTCGCTTAGTGGAAGTTAGCCATCGAAATGTGGTTTGAGAAGTCATTGACAATTAAATTTGTAACGCACGCTGAGCTCATTAAGCATAGTTTACTGAATCTTGTAGACAAGGCTTTACTTGTTTCGTTCCTTGCTGATTATGTTTGTTACATTTGAGACGATTATTGGACATACTTATTTTCTCAGATTACCTCTTCAATTAGCGTGTAGTCCCTGGTTCCTGTTAATAATTAGCTGCTTAAGTGAAGGATGCGTCTGATCGGACTGATCTTTGCAACGTCAAATTATACATTTGATGTTAGAACTATAGCTGGTCAGCATAACGAGCCAGTTCATTCACTACATTATACTCGTTTCTCTTGACCCTGGCAGCCGGGTGGAGCATTGCAGAGTTAGGGACTCAGGGTTCCAGTAAATGTATTGAACACAGGTTAGTCTGAGTTAACTGGGCCAGCAATCTAGTCTACTATAGATTTTGCACACATTTTGGTGAGTGAATGTGAATTTGCGTAGATATAGATTCGTATCATTATACGGATATTTGTTAATGTTTTATACGATTCGTATCAGTATGGCTTAAAACTTCAGCCACTTTTATTCGAAAGGATTTAGCACGCAAATCGGTATTTTATATGACAGATCGTTGTCGTTTATATCTTACTCGAGCATGGGTTGTCGATCGACGATTTACTTGGTTGTTTTTGTGATATAATACCCATATTTCTAGATCTATACACATGTATTTGTGCATATAAAGACGTGTTTCCGTATAAAAACGTCATCAAAATTAGCTCAGTCAAAGGAAATATCACAGCTGAACATTAATATTTTCACAAATTTTATAGACGGACACTATCCGTCACAAGATGAAAACGGATTGTGACTCACTCATAATATACAAGTGAGGATGATAAGTGAAGGGCAAATAGATCCCCCACATGCTGTAACATTTACATATTGTGAGAAGGACACTATCCGTTTTCAGCCCGTCACCCATCTTTAGTAAGATAAGATGTAATACTTGTAGGCTAGGTAGCACGGACACTCCTTCTAACTAGCCGTCCCGTGTCGGACACACGGACACCTATAAATAAGGAACGAGTGGTTGAAAGACTAAAAGAGATTAATTAGAAGATGAGTTGGGTGAGAAATGAGAATAAATTATAGTCAAAGTCAAATTTTACTTTCAATTATTTACATTTAATATCAAATACTAACATAAAAATAAAATCGTACATTATTTATAACTATAAAATATATATTTTATTAAATTTAAATGCCGTGTCCCGTGTCCTAAATTTCACGAGATGCCGTATCATGTGTCCGTGTCCGTGTCCGTGTCTGTTTTCGTGCTACCTACCTTGTAGGGGTAGTATACTGTATACCACAATTCCATAGATAAGAAGGTAGAGAACGTGGGATGTGGAACGCTTGTCTCTACTGCAATCCAATACTACACATTTAGCAAATTCGTTTAATTTAAATCTATTTAAATTGTACGGAGTATTATTAGTCAAATGATAGAAAGCACACTTCTATTGAATTAACGTGTGAACTCTTTGCTACCTTCATCCTGATCCGTAAATTCCGTACTCGATTATAGTCAACCTCCTTGGATGCCGACGAGACACCGAAAATCAATACAAATATCCTCGCTACTCCTCCGTCCTAATTATTTGTTAATTTCTTACTTAATTTTTCACGAGAGATATTTAATCAGAAGTAGACAAATAATTATGACGTTGAGTATAATTACGACTAGTAATTATATATAGATAATCGATCACGACTTTAAACAATGTTCATTTCCACATTTGTATTTTTATAACAAATACAAAGGAGTCTCGTCAGTAGTCATTTTCCCCTTACCAAATACAAACCCCACAATAAATAATTGAGACGTTGTCGTGTTGAGTATAATTAGTGTGTAAATTTATCTAATCGCAATATTTTATTGGAGACGAACAAATTCTGTTTCTTCAAAAAAAGCGGCCAAATATAGTCATTTTAACGATAAATGTGATCATGTGACAATTAGCCTGTTATAAATAATAAAATGAATCACATTTATCCCATTTTGAAAAAAAAAACAAAATATAACCGTTTTCAACCACACTGGTTAATATCTAATTGATTGCCACTTTTGAAGAATGTTCATTTCCACATTTGTACTCCTATAAATACCCTCATTTCCCCTTTACCAAATACAAACTCCACAACAAAACAAAATGACTCAAATACCCCTCATAGCAACAACCTTCCTCATCACCCTCCTCCTATCCCTCTCCCCTTCCACAACCACCGCCATCGACTCCGTCTTAGACACCAAGGGCAACCCACTAAAAGCCAACACACCATACTACATTCTCCCAGTATACCGCGGCCGAGGCGGAGGCCTAACAATGTCCTCCAAAAACACTACAACCACATGCCCTCTTTACGCAGCTCAATCCCCTTCAGAACTCTCCAAGGGCAAACCTGTCAAATTTTACCCAGTCAACTACCCTACTAAAAAAAGAGTCACATTATCCACTGACATGAACTTTGTCTTTGACGCATTCGCCACCGAGTGTAGGCAGTCCACAGGGTGGCAGCTTACGTTTGATGACGATACCGGAAGACGGTACGTAGGGTTAGGTGTGGTGACTGCACCACCTGGACCAGCTAGTATTAGTAACTGGTTTAAGGTTGAGAAAAGTGAGAGTGGAAAGTTTGATTATAAGATAGTTTTTTGTCCAAGTGTTTGTAATTTTTGTAAGGTGTTTTGTGGTGAAGTTGGTGTTTTTGTAAATGATGATGGGAGAAGATTGTTAGGGTTTAATGGGTTGGGGTCTAGTCCTCAAACTCTTTTGGTTAGGTTTGTGAAAGTTTAACAATTCTGAGAGTCGGGTTATTATTGTGTAATATAAGACAATATATTTACCGTTGCCAACAAAAAAATAAAGTTTGGATTATTAATGTTTGGATTATGTTTCAAGTTGATTATTTTGTTGTATGTTATGCTAGTTGTGGTTGATATGGAATATTAATAAATGAGCAAGTTTGTTAGATGGGTCAATTACTCCCTTCGCTCTAATGATTTATTTTTAATTAAAATATAGGCAAAATTTTTAAAAATGAGTAGAACAAGTAAATAAGTAAAATAGATAAAATTAAATAGCAGAATAACCGCCTGACCAAGATAATAAACTTATTGAGCTTGTTGCTCAAATATTAATCCCTCTATCCTGTTCATTTTTGTCAGTCACTTTTATTGGTGTCTCACTCATTTGTTGTTATTTCAATATTAGAAATTTTTTCAATGAGTAATTTGATAATCTAATGAGTCGATTATTCACTTCTCATCTATTAATTAAGTAGAACCATAAATGATCCCACTATTCTTTAAATTAAAATTAATACTTAAATTAATTAACTTTTGATTTTCATGAATGGCCGTCATCAATAAGAACTCGACATTGATCTTTTATAAGATTGTTAGACAACATGCAACGGTCGTATTATAAATTTATAAGGAATGCATCTCATTTGATGATTATGATGATGATATAACAAGAGATGTAAAAGACCCAGAATAATTTAACTAAATGCATAAATGAGATCGAACAAAAATGCACTTGTTATAATTTTAGATGATGTATTAACTATATACTCGTATATGTTATTCAGATAAATTAAAATTTTCAAGATCCACTTGTAATTACATACTTTGGAATATAAAATTGTCCTGATTACATTTGGTCTTCGGAAATCGATGGTCATTTGATATTAAAAAATGAGATTTAAATAAACCGGTCTTGTATTTATTATATAGCCCACTATTCGAATCAACCCAAATTACTTACTGGTTAAACACTCTCACTATTCTAAAAGGCCCAGAATATATGAGCCCATGAAAGTGTATAAAGGCTCACATTGACAGTCTACGGTCTACCACTCCTGTCAATTCACCCTCCTTCTTATATTATATACCCCCGTTTTTTTTATATGACGTTTTGTTTTTTTGAGGTAAACCTTTGACTTTAACGTTTCAAAAAATATATTTGTTCAAAAGTTATAAAAATAATACTGTTAAATTTCTTACGAAAAACTCTTTCAAATGAGTATAAATATCATAATATTTAAATTTATATTTTGAGAGATATCGAAGAGAGAAGTGAGTGTCTCAAAATGCGAGAAAGTCATATATAAAAAATAGAGGGAGTACTAAACTCAAATAAAGTGCCTAATAGTATTTAGCTGTTTTAAGCAATATGTAATGATAATTGATTAGTGACAAAATTAAAAGTAAATAAATGACGGAGTCAGAGGAAATATCTCTTAGATCTTAATTGAATGCTACCGTGAATAATGTAGGTACAGTTGGTCTTGCTTCAGACGGACCATTTTGGCCTGAAGCAATAAGAGGAGATTTTGTAACCACTTTACAGTTAGATGTAACCACTATTAGAAACAAGTTGATATAAGCCGTGATTACATTTTATCAAAAAGTGACAACATAATCCCGTCTTATTTTTCAGACGGAAATGGTCCGTCTGAAATAAGAATTTGCGACGTAGGATTGTAGGTAACACTTGCGCTTGGAACATAGTATCCACGTCTCCATGTTAATTGATTAGTTAATGACACCTGAACTTGGTACATATATAGTATCCACGTGTCCATGTTAATAGATTAGTTTATGAATGGATAACCTAAGCTAAAATAAATCGTAAATTAAATAATTAAATTATAGATGGAATGAAGAAACCAAATCCTCTATAAAAATAGCGAGAGGAATTGAATTGAAACCATAGCACTAAAACATATAACTGTAGGAGGTGAAATTATCGATCAGTGAAAATGGCAATAATCTCAACAATCCTATCTTTGAAACCAAGTGCTTTTTTACCTTGGCCACCAGGTCCACCCTGTCAGGTATAATACTCCATCCATATTTATCATCTCATAAAAGCATGTCCGTCATAAGCCTGAAAACGGATAGTGGAAGTGAGGAGGGTAAGTGGATCACAAATGGATAATGATGGATAATGTGAGAGAGGCAACATCCGTTATCAGCTTGTGACGGATAATGTCCGTCTTTAGTGAGACGAGCTGGTTAGTTAGTTACTAATATTGCCGGACAAGTGTTGATTAGTTGTTGGTGTGGTGTGCAGGTAGTGACAGGGGACGACGGTATCGACGCTTCTATCCCCGTGTAGGATGCATGCATGCATGCATTCACCCGTTCCTCTTTTGCTTTTAGATATTTCCGCTTCTTGTTGATGCTACGTTTTATGTCTTCACTCCGTCTTAGCTTGTTTACATTTTAAAATAAAATCGAAAGGCATTATAATATTATATATACTTCCTGTCTGTTTAATCTTTTTTTTTCGTCCCTGATATTTTTGAATGAATTTTGCTTAATTTTTTTTTAACTAAACTCATAATAGCTGAACTAATATAAACTTTCTAACGATTGAACTTTTCTGAACTGAATTTATAAGATTTGTACTGTACTCATAAATCTTCAATAGAATCAAAAGGCACTTATGTGTGTATTGTTTAACTTATTACTATCCCTTATTTGTTTTTCTTTTCTATTACACCGTATTCTTTTGCATTGAATTTTGCTGAAGTTTTTTAAACTGAAATTTTTCATTGTTAGGAATTTATGCCTTGAATTTCCGTCAAAGACGGATTAAGTTAAGACAAGAAGAAAATAGGAAATTTGGTAATTGTCTTTGTTTCCTAATTAGTCTAGTCTCTTATTTTAAGGTGAAATAAATCTATATAAAGACCCTAATATTAGCCTAGAATAATTAAGAAGGAGGTGGAGATAATATTGGTGAGCACAATCTTATGAGAGTCGATTCGTGAGGCTGCCTTTGGGAGGAAGCTTCACTTTGTTCCGGGCTCGAGTAGATTGGAGTTCTTCTCAATTTGGAGATAGAAGGAGTTTTTTCGGATCTTGCTAGCCTTAAGATCGTTTGTCCTTCATCTCGATCGGCAGAGTAGTCTCTTTTGTCTATTTGAGATTACTATATTTGTTGGTAGAATTGGGTACACTTTTGGCTCTTAGTAGCGCGTGTGTACCAATCTACTTTTGTACTATTATCTCCACAATAGTAAAATTTGTTCTCCCTCCGGGTGGACGTAGCCAATTATTTTACTGGTGAACCACGTATATCTGTGTGTCATCTTTATTTGTTATTCGCTATATTTTGTTCTTATCACCCTAATCAACTAATCGTTTGGTAACGGGACGCCTCCGTTACAACATTCATTGAAGTTTAATCTTTTACTAGGGATGGAGTAGCTTCTTGCCTTGCTCATAAACTAGCCACTTCTCTCATCTTTTTCCGATATTGAATTAACATCAGATACTTATCATTGGTATGGTAAGCTCTTTAATCTCTCATGGGCATATGATCGAGACAAACTTTTTTGCTTTTACCTCTGCATTTTGTCGCCTATCCAGAAAAAAATGGTGTACATATGATACTTATTATGGATGAACTATTTGTCTTTAAAGATAATAACTGACCCGTTTTAATCTTAATAAGATGAACACGTTTTTCTTAAGAAAGACTAACTAACAATATCAATGCTAGTGACGACAAAAAAGGCCACTCTTGCCGGGTATAGAGGAATAAGAATTTGTAGTTGATGCTGAAAAAGAAAACTGCAAATGGTAGTGGAGGGTATGTAGAGATGGAAGTGGGTCATGCTGCGTCGTGCCTCGTGCCAGTCTAGCGGAAGAATGAAAATGGGACGGGTCCAGGGATGGGAAAGTGGGCTTCGTGCCGTTTTGTGCCGATGAAATGAAAAAGCGGCCTAGACACCGCTTACGGCATGTCGTATCGTATCGTGTCAAGTCGTTATTCCCAAGCAATTCATCTATGTTATCCTTATTTCTTTGTGCGTGACGAAGCGTGCCGCGTGTGCCCACTTCAATCACCGGTGAAAAATGATAAAAATGTCAATAAAGCATCTTATTAGAGATCGAGAAAGTTAACTATATCATCGAATATTAATTGAAGTTACACAAATAATTTCGATCAAGAAAGCATTGTTACTAGATTAACGGATTATGAAAAGGTCGGAGTGAATGTAAGTATGAGACAAGATTTCCATCCGACACCTTCTTATTAATGTCAAATTAAGTTCCAATAGTCAAATTTACAAAAGCAAATATAGTTGATTAGGTAAATAAACTACTTCAGCCGTAATGTGACTAGTACATAATATAATATTTTGGTGGTGAACTTCATCAATAAAGGAAGGGTTGATAACTTTTTTTATGGGCCCTAATTATTGATTGTAAGCGACTGCTTGAGTGAGGGTAATATTTGCTTCGACATGTCTATTGCAAAGTTAATTTTGTCACAGATAAATTATCGAATAGGGCTTTGTCATTTCCTTTTGGTGAGCATGAGCTTCACATCCCACGTACATATAATCCTACATTTTATTTTAGGATTATTTAATAGGAATACTCCAAACTATTACGGTACTTCTCATAATACTCCAAATTTTATTTTAACTAGGAATATACCCAACTTTTACCCTATTTCTCTTTTATTAGAATAGTTGGAGGGGCTACCTGTTGAGTCGGTTTCTTTATCTTTTAACCCTCCCCTTTCTTGTACTATTCTCATATACTTTATGTAAACACCATTAATCTTCTATTTCTTCTCCAAAACACTAAGCCTCCATTAATCCTCTCCAAAATGCAACTGATTTTGTATATAAGGATCGGATGTGCATGCCAAAATTTGTTAATCATAATTGTGTGGCTAGCATGACGACCTTTGTAAATCATAACTTCGTATATTCTTCTTCATCCACGATTCCTATACTCTTCTTCATATTTTCCTTGATTCCCATACTTTTATTCATAATATCATCCACCAAACCCTAAATTTTCAACTGTATATTGTTTTCATTATTTTCTTCGTTATTCATTTTTGCTAACTAATCCTGCTTTTGTTAATTCAAGTGAACATTGATAATTGCTGCCATTGAAATCAGGCGTATGAATTAGTGGATCTCAATTTTTCATCATTGTCAGTTGCTGCGACCTAGATTAATTATGGAAACTCAAAAGGAAAACAATAGATAATCCTTGATCACACCTCTCAAGCAACTAGAGGAGAAAGGTGAAGACTTTTTACTTATACATTAGTTTGGTCTGATTATTAAAAGGGAAAATGGAGGAATATTATGGAGGAAAATTAAATAAAGGCTAAAGCTTGGTCTGATAAACTTAATGGAGGTAAATCTAATTAACTGATGAAAATTAAAGGGGTTAAATAGAAGAAAATTAAATAAAAGTTAAAGGTTGATGGAGATGATGTCCATGAAAATGATAGCAGATTCTCTCCTGGTAAATGGGGGAGGACCAAGGAAGAAGGTAAGTTAAATTATTAGAAAAATTAAAGTGGGACCTGCAAATATAGTTAACCGGCTGTTACAAGTCAAAAAATAGGTAATTTTAGTAGAAGATGAGAGGGGTAAAAGTCAGGTATATTGGTAGTTAAAATAGAATTTAGGGTATTTTGAGAAGTAACCTAATAGTTTGGAGTATTCCTATTAAATAATCCTTTATTTTATATAAATACAGTGAGGAGATATAGAATAACTAAGACAAGTAATTGCATGGTGTTGTATACACGAAATATGTATTGATTCAACTTTGACTAACAATAGGAATAAACTTGGGCAAATAACCAAGACAATGTTATTGTTGTTATTATAATTATACATTAGTTCATCCGTTTTTGATATGAACATCACAACCTTAATCTCAAACTCAAAATTAAAGGACATAATAAACTAGATGCTTAAACAAGTAATCACCTTCAAAATGGATTAAATCAAATGCTAGGGTGGCCGAGTGGTACTCAATCTCGGTAACACCCTCTCAGTCTCTCACATGCCTTTATGTAGACTCATTATTTTACAGGTCTTCACTTATCCACTTATTACAGGTGAGATTGTGGTGTCGAGATTGGGTACCACTAGGTGACGTCATCTCATTATCTATAAATTAAAGCTTGTTAGAGTACCACCATACTCCTTTATTCTCCTCTCCTTTATCAGCAACAACATAAAGACATTCTTTGGCTTCCCTCCATAACGCTTTGTGAAACGAAGTGTTATCCGATTGATAGTACTCTCCCAACATTGGCTTTATCGCCTCGGTCGCCTCTCGAGCATTATAATGCGGCATTGACGCAAATAGATGGTGAATTACATGAGCATCGGTGCAATGGTGAAATATTTTGTTCATAATCATGCCATAATCGCGGTCGACTGTCGATAATGCACCTCTTAGCCAACTCCACTCGGACGAGTCATAATAGGGTAGGGAAGGATGTGTATGGTGTAAGTATGTGACTAGTACTACAAACATGTTAACGACTACTAAAGGAATGCCGTATATACGTATCATATGTATTAATCCATACGCCATTGTGAATTTATAAATCACATAAATGGTCACAAAAACCCCGGCATCAGAAATAAACACTTGGACACTTTTATTGTGTATCGGACCATATGGGTCGTAATGGCTAGCAAATCGCGAGTATTTCTTACCCGACACGTTAAATAAAAGGTATAAAGGCCATCCAAGGGTTAGGGTAATTAAGAGTGTAATAACCCGACCGGGTGTATTGTTAAAGAATTTACTAAAATACCACTGGATATTTTCTTTCTTTCTTGGGACGTACACTTCCTCGTTTTCTAAGGAGCCAGTATTAGCGTGATGCCTTTTGTGACTCGTTTTAAAGGAATAATATGGAACAAGTAGAGACGAATAAATGATTAACCCAACAAAGTCATCGACACGCTTGTATTTGCTAAAGGCGTTATGAGCACTTTCGTGACCTAAAACCCAAAGACCGAACATGATCGAGCCTTGCGCGAACCAGTACATAGCCCAAGCGATGTAAGATAGTGGCTTAGGTAAAAGATCTAAGTAATTGTTGGCAATATAGTAAAGAGTGAAGGAAATGATTAAGTCATGGAGAAGATAAGAGAAAGAACGTAAGAAAGAACGATGAAAGCAATGAGGTGGTATGGCTTTTCTAATTTGGTTTATTGTAAATGCTGGTTTTTCATAATAAGTGTCTTTTATTGTAAATGCTTCTTCGTACACCTGATATATTAACAATTTAATAACGTTAGTTTACGTGTTGTTATGATGCATGTAATTATGTAAACGTAGAAGAAAAAATAGATGATCAATAAAGCGTAATATTTCAATCTACATGATACTCGTACCACGTAATTTTGATTTGTATGTAAATAGCGTCGAAATATTTTAATTTTGTTTTTCAGCACTAAGAAAAATAGATGATCAATAAAGCGTGATAACAAAAAAAGACGTAAATTTAACACCAATTCTCTCTCGCTATAATTGATTCTTATATTGTAGACTAGCTATATACATACGATTATACTCCGTATATACTTTTCTTTCGTATTTTATATATCGTTCTTTACACTGTGAACTTCATAAAATACGAGAAAAAACAACAAAATACAATAACACCATAATCGTTTTATCAAAAATACTTTTCCGAACAATATGTATGATAATGTAATTATTTACAAATAAAATACTTTATTTTTTTTGTTCTAGTAAAAGTATGATATGCAAAGTGTTACTTATAAGAGAAAGGTAAGGTAATATTATTTACCTTTGTAAGATAAATAAACGATAATATATAAACTCACTGTATAAGCAACGTATTATTAGTTTGAGAGTGAATGATATGCAAATTTAGTACTCAGCATATTTATACTCGTATATTCTCAAGCAGGTGGGGCCACAAACAACTTAGTAAAATTATTTAATTTAATTTAATTTATTGTTGTTGAATAATGAATACTAATTCAAATATAAAAATGTGTTACATTTGAGAATTAGGGTAAGTGCCAATATCGAAGTATGATAGACTTAACGACTTTGAATGACCTAAATACGTACTTCCTTCATTCAACTCCACTCTACCAAAAAACTTTTTCACATTTGCCGATACGTGTTTTACACGGTAAATATCGTTAGCTACGTGTTTGCAAAAATTATAAAAGTTAGATATTAATAACGTACTCGTAAAGACGAATCAAACAAGATTACACATGAATATATTTTTTACTTATATATTGAGAAAAAATTGTAATTATATGATCGCTTGTGAATAGTGTACAAAAAAGAAAGTGGTACAGTGGAGTTGAATTGAGGAAGTACATGGAATGTACCCTATGATAATACCAGCAAAGTCAATCAATCGGCTGTCTTACTAAGAATTTGAACGTAAAAGTCAAATTAGGTCGAATTCTAATTTCTAATAGAGATTTAGTAGTTTTATAAGGACTTTTTTTTTTTTTTTTGTTATTATAAGGCCTTCAGGGGTTGACTTTGACGAGGACCAACACTCTCGACCTATTTTTTCTGCATGAGATTATTATCTTGAATTTACAAATTTAATATTATTTCCGCGGTTTTACATATTTTATGTTATATCGCAGTGTCTTTAATATCTATTAGGGAATTTAATGTTAACCTTAATAGTACCATATATTGAATCATAAAATTCATAAATCACAAATTTCATTCTTAAGCTCGATGTAGTCCATCTTAGCCATACGTTCCTTGCATTTTACACCTTAGATAAGCTATGAATCTCCTTTTTATGACGGTATTGTGAGATTGAGTTTATGATTAATTTGTACAAGTGATTTTGATATTTCATATTGTCAAAAAAAAAAAAAAAATTCATGGTCGAGAATTATGTAGTACTCCGTACGTACAATTGACATTATTGATTTTTGTTCATCCAAAATTGTATAAGCAATTAACATCTATGTACATCGGTGTGATTATCCAAAATTGAATAAGCAATTAACATCGATACGTGAGGCAAAATTTATCTAACGTACAAATATTATGTTAACTTTGCATGCAAGATTATGTGAACTCTTCAAAGTTGCATGCGGTTCTTAATCTCTCCCAGAATTTTAACATTTTCTCAATCTTTGGGTTAGATATGTGACTCGAACTCTTCGCGTTGCATTATGATATGTGGGAGTTTGATTTAAAATGGAAATTTATTTTTTTTAGGAAAACTCAATTTAAGAAATTGTATAGATTTTCTATTTGTCTTTAAAATAAAATTCATTTATCAAGATTTTTTCTCTTTCGTAAGCTTGAATTGTTAAGTTAAAACACAACACTTCGTGTTAATATATCGCTTGTAAACATGTAC
The DNA here is from genome assembly GCA_022085475.1 of Heliosperma pusillum. Taxonomy (NCBI): domain Eukaryota; kingdom Viridiplantae; phylum Streptophyta; class Magnoliopsida; order Caryophyllales; family Caryophyllaceae; genus Heliosperma; species Heliosperma pusillum. The sequence continues at coordinate 6,512 of JAIUZE010073341.1, read as the reverse complement.
TGTATTAAGAATTTTATATTACTTTTTCAACAAAAAATTATAGGGATTTTGACGTGGACCAGGTTGCTAGGTTGTTTAAATGGTTGCTTAAGTTTATGAAATACACATCTGAAATTGTTTAAATGGTTGCGCGCTTAAGTTTATGAACTACGCACCTGAAATTAATTAAACGTCTTATTATTATTTTTTTTGTTTTTTTGGAAAGAAGCGTACTTGAATAAAATAAAAAGGGTTCAAATTACATCAGGGAGAGGGGTCGGGAGTGAGACACGGCGCGCAGGCCGATACATAGTCAGTGGCAACAGTACCAAGTACAAACTGAGGGGGGTCGGTAATCTTAAACAACGTAGCCACATTGGCTAGTGCTATCTCTAATTGAATGATTGGCGATTGCATCCGCAACTTTGTTTGCCGATCTCCACTCAAAGATGACCTTTAAATTAGGCGAGGTCTTCAATCGTTCCCTGCACTCGAGAATAAGATTAGAGAATTTCCGCAACGTCTTATTATTACTAGTCAAATTTCACAGCTTTGTGATCATCCACATACATCATCACGAGAATTTTCCTAAGAAACAAAGTTAAAAATTAAGTATGGAGTAATTAAAGAGCTGAAATTATCTTTTTTTTACAATACATCATCCCTCATCAAATAAAAAATGGTATTTGTTTCTTTTAGTTAATGATGTGTCACAAGGAGGGGGTAATGAGACATAAGATGAGACAAAGAATCGCTTTCATGAAGTAAACGATTCCCAAAATCGTCAAAATTAAAACTGTTTATACATGACTAATTCAATAAACAAGTTTAAATTAAAGTTCCATAAGACGTAATGACTTTGATGAATTTGCAAGTAAAAATAATTTTACTTGAGATTTGCAAGTAACGAGGATTACGGTCATTATTTTCTTGGGAAAGAATAATGATGTTTAGCACCAATATAACACAATATGAGTGTAGTGTAGGCTTCAACAAAGGAGGCGGGAAGAATCAAAGTGTTGAACTATTTATTAGCAAGTTCTTTAACACATGCCTCTGTAACTGTCTAACTGCATTCTTGATTCTTGGGGATCGGAGTATCGGACCTGGTTACTAATAGAATATAACTATAATATATGAACTTTAATCGTCATTTTAAGGTTTTGGTTGAGATAGTTAATATATTATGGTATTAGAGCCAGTGTGACCGAAGGTCACGAGTTCAAACCCTGACAGCCCCCAATATCTCACAAAAACTCACCAAGTGGAAAACTCAGCACGTGGTATAGGGGTCATGTGCACTAACCACTCTTCAAGCTCAATAGGCATTCGAGTTATATTCTATTAGTTAAACCGCATTGTTAATGTAATGTTATTTTGTAAAAATGTATGTCACCCGGTTCGGTATTTTAATATAACTAAAAACATGTGTTTATATTTTATTATTTCTTAGGGATGCGGTATTTTAATCAGAGTCGACAAACAATGACACGACATGAAAACATGACACAAATCCGACACAAAATTAACGGGTTTTGGTTGATACATAATGACCAATTTATGCAAGTGGGCCAAGAAGAGACTTAATTGGGTCGGATTTGGGTTGAGCTCTCGAACTAAATACGAACCCAACACGAATGACCTATTTACTAAATTAATCTTTTTTTTTTATCCTTCCGCGCATAAATATGCACACACTTCCTAAACATTGACATGCGTGACAAGAAAAAACGAGACGAAACCAACATGAAATAAACATGTTTATTGGGTTGAGGCTTGATGACTCATTTATGTAAGTGGTTCGACACGAACACAATACGAGATTTAAGTGAGCTAGGTATTGCTTGTGACCCATTTACATGTATGTGACACTACCCAATCTGTTTGCCATGTATAGTTTTAAGCAAAGGTAGACGACAAATGATTGGGATGTAGCTAAGTTAATTGAGAACCTATTTGAAAAGCTAATTGAGAATTATGAAATGATCGATAAGTTAACTGATATTAAAAAACTTGTTAGGCAAACTGCCATGAAAAAGTAGCTGATATTTGATAAAATGACATAACTAAATAATTTTATTATTCTTGTAAACAATCACAAGGTTACAAAATAAAGATAAAAAAGTTTTAGATAGCTTATTTCTCACATTTTACTCTAGATAGTTTTTTTATTTCACCTAGCTTATATGCTAAATAAGTTTTTTCAAACACTTTCACAAAAATAAACAAGCTAAAGGAAATGGAAGTTTTAGGTAGCTTATTTCTCACATGCTATTCTCAAATATAATGCAGCTCAAAGATTCCTATATAAACGATGTTTTAAAAAACCGGCATAGTGGGAAGACATAAGTCGCTAGATACTAACATGAAGCAACAACTTTAAACCTACAAAACATGAAAAAAAAATTTATCGAAAAAATAATAATCTAAATATAATGAACCAACAAATTTTACTACTATTCATTTTTTTTATATATATTTACACGTAAGTTACACCCCTCAAGGCCTCAATCCTAATTACTTACGAGTATTTATCTTCAATTAAAATATTTTGAAAAGAGTAAAGAAAAAGTTAATTGATAACTATAACAAAAGGATTATAAAAAATTAATACCATGTACTAAATATAAACATACATTGACACATACATGATACATCCCACATGGCCACGTAGGTAGTCTACAATACATAATTCTAAGAGTTTTTTTTTTTTGTTTTTTTTTAAAGGTCATAAACGAGACTTGCATTAACCAAAATATAATAATTAGGAAATAAGCTTAAGCTAATATTTGAATCGCATTTTAACAATAGGTCAATAGTAGTAGTATAACACCATTTTTTTTTTATTTAACTTGCACTAAGCTAGTTTAATTAGATGAAAATCCATATTAATTCATGTATTTTTAAGATAAAAACTATATTGACCATCATTAATTCATTAGTCATCGTTCAAAGTCAGCTCTTGAAAATAAATAAGTATCAACAGTGCCTGCTATATATATTTGAATTTTAATTATCAATTTAGTTTAAGTCGATGCATGACTTCTACAAATTGACCTAACTGACATTTTCTAAACTACGTTGTTATTCAACCAACGATGATGTGTGTTGTGCTTTGAATTATTTAAGTGCTAAGATATATTTAAAAAATCTTCATCTTAGACATATTTAATGATATTGGTATATCGCAAATTCTTATTTCAGACGGATAATTTCCGTTTGAAAAATAAACTGGAATTATGTTGCCACTTTTTGGTAATATGTAATCACAGTTTATGACAACTTGTTTTCAATAGCAGTCATATCTAACTGTAAAATAATTACAAAATATTGTCTTATTGTTTCATACCAAAATGCACCGTTTAAAGCAATACCAAGAAGGTATAACTACACTAATGTTTCACTGTGGGCCCTATTTAAGGTTGACTCACTACTATAAATACACTTCGATTTATCTTTGCATGTCATCCAATTCTTAAACTAGATACAATACAATACATACAAAATTACACATCAAAACATTTTTACGTAAGAGTAAGAAATATATACTTGAATTGCCCTTGTCCGGAAGTTTGTATCACCAATTCCGTCTTTCTAGCAGGTAAATCACATGACATCATGCCTAAATAAAATTAAAACGATGCCACGGATTAAATTACACGAAGTTTTGACGTCATCATTTATAAATACTCCGTATTATACAGTCATACAGGACAGATCATTTTAGTGATCGTTATTATATGATGACACTTTATCATTATTATTGTCTATCTCCGAAACTCTATGTAGAGTTGATCAACTGTATGATCGATAATAACCTAAAAAAACATACATTAATCTCTGTATCAAGTTCTAGCTATTTGGCCTAAATATACTCGGTTTGTGAAATAATGCATAATGTGTAGTATTATTAACCCAAACCCAACTAACGGAGTCCTGAACATAGACCACCACGGTTAGAGTTAATACAACTACAAGAGAAAGAGTTGTGTAATACCAACTGTAGTAGCTATTGATTCCCCGTGTTCCTTTTTCGGTGGCCGGATTAAATTGGTCTACACCAAATGGTATGCTACATGGTCTAATGAATCCTGTTCCTATGCTTAGTAACCCAAAACTTAGTATCAAAACACTTAATTGTTCCTTGTTTGGGTTTGAACATGAGATCAATGATGTTTGTTGTATTTGACTGTTTCGGTCGTTGTATGGACACCATTGTGGTTTCAGCCTTGGTATCCAAGCTGTTAATGTAAGGGTAAGCATTCCCTGTAAAATGTTAGTGTAGGTAAGGAAAAGACGATATACTGAAAAATAAGCGCATTGTGTCGCAGGTTAGAATTGAACTCTTAACTTCACGAGCTGTTAACAGACGATATCCAAGCTGTTAATGTAAGGAAAAGACGATATACTGAAAAATACTGAAAATTATACACTTCATTCAATAAGGAGTAGTAGATGTAAACATAAATTATAGAATCTTGATTAAAGCGATAATTACTGAAAGGTACTTACGTGGTGCAGCCATCAGATCTGATAATGAAGTTACTTGAGAAAGATAAATAATAAACCCTTATTGCTTTGCCTTCTCCTACCTTCCTTATTCTCTAATTCACTTTCTTTCTTGTGTGTTGGTGATATGAATGAATTAGGTTAAAGCACAAACAGGTGTACTTATATATAGAGGCGGCAGGAGGGGCTTTATGGAATAAGTAGTCAGTTATGTAAATAGCCTGTAACTATTTACCATAATCTACTTAAACTAGGACTCCTAATAAAAACCCGAAACAATATATTTAACCATTATTTAATTAAGGCAACTAATATCAGTAATTAGGTCCACACAATAGAGAATTAAATAATATTAATATAATAATTCTTACATTCTCCCACTTGGACCATATTACTGATTAAAACATAATGTCACACTTAATTATAACATAAGGCGCGTAGACGGTTAAATAAACACATAATGGGTTTATCTTAATTATCCTGATTATCCCTGAACAACTGGTTGAGTCATGACGGAGACACTACTATAAAAGAGAAGTGGTCCTTCCATGTACTACGGACCAATCACTTAGAATAATCAGTCTGTACAAGGAGCAAACATAATCCCCAAATAATGTCCTTGAGGAAAAGGACTAATTCTGTTAATCGTGCAACAATAATGTATACAACAACAATAATACGATACAGAAAAGTGTTCGGAAATCATCATCATAATAAAACATAAGTCGATTAATCAAAACATAAGTGTCATTATTACAAAGCACTAGCATGATCCAAACATAAACGAAAAAGCCTTAATGATTATCCTCCAGACCAATATCAATAGCATGCTTCATAAATGTCTTTGGAGGTAATCCTTTAGTTAAAGGATCTGCTATATTAGCACTAATCATAATGTGCTCAATTGACACAGTGTTTTTCCGAACTTCCTCCTTAACTGACAAGTATTTCATTTCCATGTGCTTTATTCCTTTAGAATACTTGTCATTCTTTGAATAGAAGATTGATGCGGTATCATCACAATAAATTCTCAACGGTCTTGCATCATAATGCATAATGCTAAGCCCTGAAGGAGAATTCCGCAACCATAAAGCTTGAATAGTAGCCTCAAAGCACGCTACAAATTCAACTTCCATAGTGGATGAGGCAATAATTGTTTGTTTAGCACTTTTCCAGGAGATTGCTCCCCCAGCTAAAACAAACACATAACCAAAAGTGCTTTTCCTTGAGTCCACGCATCCTCCAAAATCTGAGTCATCATATCCAATAACCCATTTCAGGATTGGACTGATCGATATCGACCCAACATACCTACTGCAAAACTTATGTCAGGTCTTGTACAGACCTGCGCATACATTAAGCTTCCAACCAGAGATGCATAACGAAAGTTTTTCATGGTATTTCGTTCTAGCTCAATCTTAGAATACATACTTAAGTTGAACTTATCCCCTTTCTGAATAGGAACATCATTGGGATTACATTTTACCATGTTGAATCTTTCTAAGACTTTACTGATATAGACTTTCTGAGACAACCCTAATGTCCTTTGAGATCTGTCTCGAGATATTTCCACCCGGATCACATAGGACGCCTCTCCCATATCTTTCATCTCAAAGTTGTTTGATAGGAAATCTTTAGTTTGACGTAATAGTCCCAAATCACTGCTTGCTATAAGTATGTCATCGATATATAGAACCAAAAATGCAAACTTACTCCCACTGATCTTCAGGTATATACACTGATCAACAGTGTTTTCTTGAGACCCAAAGGAGGTAATGGTATTATGGAACTTAATATACCATTGTCGAGAAGCTGGCTTAAGTCCATAAATGGACTTCTTTAATATACAGACCTTTTCCTCTTTGTCATCAATAATGAAGCCTTCAGGCTGAGCCATGTAGACTTCTTCTTCCAAACTCCCATTCAAGAATGTCGTTTTCACATCCATTTGATGTAGCTCTAAATCAAAATGAGCTACAAAAGCTAAAATGATCCGTAATGAATCTTTCTTAGAAACTGGAGAG